>CABFOW010004196.1:0-20586 GCA_902141385.1 Timema californicum
GTTTGTATAACGTTAGCAACGCCATCTATTTTGAAAGCTGAAAGCTCAACACACCGCCAGGGAGGGTAGGCAAGGCCTTAATAGCGGACACCTTTCGAGATCAAAGAAGTTTCTGTTATTTGGAAAAAATAGGCTATATTTAAAAAAATTCATAGGTCTTGAGGACAATTTCTAAATGAATCAAGGCCTAGATATGATGGATGTTAACTACAACAATTTAATTGCTGTATTGTGTGGTATTGTATGCAGGATAATTATCACAAGTGAATAAATACTGTACGAATCCTATACAGACTGCATAGTATTCAGAACAATACACAAATAAAAGGAAATGTGAACTGTAGGCCTATATGTGTGCACGAGCACAGACTAAAACAGATTGAACAGTCCCCACTGAAGGGTCTTGAAGGGAGGGAACTTTATGACAATGTACCCTACTAGAGGGGGAAGGCAGGACTTCTCACATTTTACTCGAGACAATGACATTCCTACAGTCAAATACTATGAATGGACTGGTGTTTTCAATTGTTGTCCTTTGTTTAGAGATTGCTGTGTAAAAATGTCTCTCTAGCAGTGTCCACATTTGTTATTGGGAAGTTGTTTCACTGTAAGAGCCTGTGTTATTTTACTGTGTAAATTTAAATTGTTCGCTATAAAGAAGAACCTGCTATTCATAGGTGTCCTTCAAGGGAGATTTCACTGCAGAGAGGGTTTTAGCAGATACCTTTAATAAAAATCTAAAACAATACTTTCTACTCTGTTTTTGTATCTGGTGGTGGCTGATTGTAGCTACAATTTAGAAATGAACTACCAACAAGTAGTTAAAATAATTGATTAAAATGTGAGTGACAGATCTAATAGTTTTGCTGTTGAAGCTAATATTGTTGCACTAGTTTAATGTATGAATGATTTTGGTGAGTGACCTACTATAAGTGCGGGCAGGACTTGTGAAAACTAGATCACACATTCTTGTCGGACCCATAACTCAATTGTTTATCTAGTCGTTACCAACTTCACCGAGTGGGAAATAGGCCTACATGGGGATATATTTATATGATTTACAGGCAGGCCTACAATACCAATAATAAAAGTTGTACTTAGATGTAGATTCCAAATTATTTGGTACAATTAGTTATTAAGAGTTGAATTAGAGCTTAATCCTGATCTGAGCCGATGTTGAGCATAACACTCAAAACACAATGGCAGTAAGCTAACTCTTTTTATCAAAGCGTTCACTTTGCGTTGAATTAGTTTTAAAAGTTACTTTGCAATTATAAAGTAGAATATGCTCTCTAGAACTTAATTTATTATTATATATATACAATCAATAGGCACCTTTGCAAATCAAAATTCAAAACTTTGCTAAATCTATTTTCATATATTTATACACAATGCCACGTGTTATGCAGTGGCTACTTTTGAAAACTGGTGTCAATTTTGACGTTCGTAAGATAAATAAGATTGAATGTCAATGTTTGCTATGCATTTATTTTTTTATCGTCCTTTAAACAATTTTCTAAAGTGAGAGGTCATAAGCTTGTTTGTTAAATTAACATACATGTAATAATTGCTTAGGAAGTCGTTAGCTAAAAATGGTGTTTGTGTAAGCTTAAACATAGTGTGTCATTAGCTAATTGTAACCAAGACGTGGCATTTTAAAAATAAACTCGGGAATGATTGTTGATAAAATGGGTGTTTTCTTAGTCTTAATAATAAATCACATATTAATTCACTGCTTTATTTCTATGTATGAAAAAGGTGCGTTGAGCAAAAACATTTAGTAATAAATAAAATGATAGAATATTAAGAAAATGGTAGAGCACAAATGAAAGTAAAAACACTAATACATATTTACACACTTCAATATAATACTATTATAGCATCTTCCTCAGGAAGTAGTAGTACTTAATTAGACTGAACAGGATGTTGTCTTCAGTGATGCCAACTTAACTGGTATGGATGAAAACTTCTCTGGTGAAGATAAAATTGTCTGAATGTTTCTCTATTACTCTATGGAAGGTGGGTGGTGCTGGTGTAGCCTCTGGGTTGAAATTAGCGAATATTTAGGTTGGGTGGTTTTCTAGACTTTGTGATCCATTGATGTGCCAGTTCTCATCTTCTTAACTGAGACATATTACATTGTGTCTTGTGGAATGATTTTAACACCTTGACAGTGTAGCAGTCCTCAAAGTTGAGGTTATGAGGGGAGGCGTGTGCTGAAACTGGGTTTTCTGGATTCTTAATTTTGGTGTCATGGTGGTGTCCATTCATTCGTTTACGGAGAGTTTCAGTGGTGAGGCCAACGTATTGTACAGTATATTGTTGGCATTCTAGTTGGTAAATTAGGTTACTAGACTCACATGTGTGGCTGCCTTTGATGGTATAGATGCAGTTGGTGATGCTGCTAGATAAAGTGACTGCTGGATGATGTATTTGGCAGGTTTTGCAAGCTGTATTGTTACAAGGTTGAGAGCCTTGTGGTTGAATGAAGGCTGTGTCATTTTCAGTTTCCAATTTAGGGTGCACCAGAATATTTCTAACCGATTGAGGCTTTTTATACACAAGGACGGGTGCTTTTTTGAGAATATTGTTGGTACGGCGGGATGCTTCCAATATGCCCATGTCTATTTCTAAGTCTTTTTGTAATTAAATCACATCTAACCAATTTGTTTTATTTTTACAGGGACGTTAGAGAATGGACAAAAATTTGATTCCTCCCGAGATAGAGGTGTACCATTCAAGTTCCGGTTAGGTAAAGGTGAAGTTATCAAAGGCTGGGATAACGGTGTAGCACAGGTAAATTAACTAGCCCTACTATTTGTGTAAATAATATGGCTCACGCAAATTTTCACTCTCCTGAATTACTTGACAACTTAGCATATTCAAAATTTATAATTTAACAATATACCTATATATATTAATGTCAATGTGCTGGTAAGCCTTGCAGCAACTTAACTAAACTCTATGCCACAACCAATCATACTACTAACCATTATTATCATCAGTTATCATTATACTGAATATTGAATTAAAAATGTTAATACACGCTTTGGTGGCCGCATGGTCTAAAGCGCTACTCTCACAACAGACTAGACTGCCAATGAAAGAGAGATCATGGTTTGATTTCGGTCGGGTGTATTTAGGGTAGCTTTTCCTTAATGGTTACATTCTCCACACAAATGCGGGTACACTTCCTTTACATTCAACTTTCCTCATGTTCAACCCATTAGTATTATAACACAGGTGTCTAACCTGAACAGGTAGTAAGATACGGTACTAAATAAAAAATAATAATGTTTTATTATTATTTAAACACTGGCTCTGGAAGTGATTTTAAGTTAAGTCAAAATTGCACCAATCAAGTTATTTTAATAACTAGGTATTTGTTTGTTGATAAAAGTTATCACTACAACACTAGTGTATGTTCTGGAACTAAGATGCAATGGAATTATACATGTTGGTAGAACCATTTTAATGTGTAAGTAAAGGTTCATAAAACACACCTATATTCCATTCACGGTAGGAATTACTCTCTGAAAGGTCTTTTTTCCTACCAATATCCTACTATATAGTAGATTTATAGGTAGGAAAAAAGGCCTTTCAGAAGTCAATTCCTACCTTGAATGGAATATACCTCCTCCATTGTATGTTATATTGGTTGCATACACTCTTGCATGTCTTTAAAAACATTATTGTTATTTATCATTAGTAGAGGTATTTACAGTGGTGATTGTGTTATGTTTTCCCAGTGAGGTGATTTAGGAGGTTTCCCCTTTTGGTTTCTTTCTATCCTTTCTCTGAGCAATTGAGGCCTGGTTTCAAAAAAACTCACTTTCTTCATTTTCGGTTAAAAATTACTTTAATGGGATTCACTACTATGGATAGGGCTGAGTGTTATCCTGAAATTGATTTTCACAAAACATGTGTATTACCATTGCAAGAGCACTGTAGAAATAATAGATTTTAACAAAACTTTCTTTTTGTTGATTTCTTTTCAAGTTTAAACTAAATAATACTAAGGGTATTTTGTTTTTTGGGGGGACTAGTTGGTAATGGAACTGTTCTACACTACTACACTTTTATTTGTAACAATGTAAGTTATTTTTCCTAATATTTGTGTACAACATTCAAGATCGAAGTTTCATAATAATACACCATTGTTATATTTTACTATTTACTTGATATAAATATTTTTTGTAAGTGTTTTGTGTATGGATTTATAATGGATGTTGATCAAGAATTAACCAGTGTGATTACTAAAGTTCCTCTTGGACAAAAAGGATAAAAAAGAGCTCCAGAAGAAAACACTAGTAAATATCAGACACCAAAGGAAGAAGTTGATATAGCTTATGGCCATAGCAGTACTACACAAGGAGAGAAACATGTCAATGTTTGTAAGGCCAGAAAGCTATCTTTCAATGACTTAAATGGTAGTTTTTGCTCTAGTATTGAGGTCAGTAGAATATCTGCTAACCCACCTCGATGGCATAGTTAGATAACACGCCAGTTTCGTGTTCAGCTAGACTGCCGAGAACGAGGAGATTGAGGTTCGAACCCAGGTCTGATGAGTTGGTTATTATTTCTAAATGTTTTTCCACTGTCTCTCTATGCAAACGTGGGTTCACTTCCTCTATATTACACCTTCTAAATCCCTAGCCCGTTGGCGTAATTAGTAGGCTACTTAAGTGTATCACCTGAACGAGTATAAGTCATTCACGAGCTAAGTTTACCTGGATGACAGCTCGAAATGTTAATAGAAGTAATCTCTAATATATCACTACACCAACAGCTGACATCTATCACTTTGGATGACTGTAATGAAAACAGATGGTAATATATTAATGTGATAGTTAACCACATTAAGGCCAATATTATTTATATATTTATTTTGAGGTCGGACACAAAGTTTATTTATAGTTTTATTCCACTTAAAAAATATTCGCACCACTTTCACAAAAACTTCTAACGGACATAGCCTCAAAATGGCGACTGACGAATCTAAACCATATGATTGAACATAGCGGTAAACAAGTTTTTACGATGATGCTGACACGCAGTTGATGAAAATATTTTATTCAGTTAACTATTTCCAAATACGATAAAATAATCATAAAATCATTTATTGTATGTAAAAAAATGACAAGAATTCTCTCTTTTGCAAGTAAATACGATGCCTGTATTAAAAGGTATCGATGTGTGCACTATATTAAACATTCCAAAACAAAAAATAAGTACTTTTAATTATGTTTAAAATACTGTTTCGAGTTGGATAAAAAGAAATTATTTAAAAAAATGAAATAGTATAAGAAAACTTAAGTTTATTTTATTTTTAATGTAATATATAACAGGTAATTAAAGATCTTTACATTTATAACAAAACTGTGATCTTTTACAAGTGTTGGCAAAACCAACAGCTGACATCTATCACTTTGGATGACTGTAATGAAAACAGATGGTAATATATTAATGTGATAGTTAACCACATTAAGGCCAATATTATTTATATATTTATTTTGAGGTCGGACACAAAGTTTATTTATAGTTTTATTCCACTTAAAAAATATTCGCACCACTTTCACAAAAACTTCTAACGGACATAGCCTCAAAATGGCGACTGACGAATCTAAACCATATGATTGAACATAGCGGTAAACAAGTTTTTACGATGATGCTGACACGCAGTTGATGAAAATATTTTATTCAGTTAACTATTTCCAAATACGATAAAATAATCATAAAATCATTTATTGTATGTAAAAAAATGACAAGAATTCTCTCTTTTGCAAGTAAATACGATGCCTGTATTAAAAGGTATCGATGTGTGCACTATATTAAACATTCCAAAACAAAAAATAAGTACTTTTAATTATGTTTAAAATACTGTTTCGAGTTGGATAAAAAGAAATTATTTAAAAAAATGAAATAGTATAAGAAAACTTAAGTTTATTTTATTTTTAATGTAATATATAACAGGTAATTAAAGATCTTTACATTTATAACAAAACTGTGATCTTTTACAAGTGTTGGCAACCCAAAACCTAAACATATGATTTTTGAACTTTCATCCAGGTAAAAACCTATCATGAACAGAATATAGTAAAACGCAGTGATAAATAAAAATATATATATAGAATTAGTGTGTTATGTTTGTTTATGATAATTCCCTAGTACATTTTTTCAAGTTTTCTTGACACATATTTATGTTATGAATAATTTAATTTTATGGTTTTAGGGACCTGCTTTACAAAAGATTGAACAAAATAGACCAAGACAATTTTTTTCTGGAACACATGCCAATCAATACAATGTCATGTGTGTAGTCTTTTATTTACACTAACTCTAAACTGTATTATAGGGTTTCATTAGATGTATAGTGTAAAAAGTGAGTTTTGAAAAAACTTTTCATTTTTGACTAGTTAAATACTATCCACTCCAAAATAATATATAAATATTTCACGCAAACAAACAATTATGAATGTTTACGTTATTTGTATCTGATGTAGTGAACAGAGTAAATGAACAAAACATAAACATGTCTCTCCTGAATAATTTAGGTTTTATCAAAGAGCTAGTTTTCTTAAACCCGGCCTCAATCATTAGTTGTAGTTCCTCTTGGCTTTATTATCTTTCTCTCTACTAAGCCAACATACTAAATCATCAACAATCTGTGTTTCAAACAGACTAAATAAAATGTATGTATTATTTGGCTTTGTGTTATCTAGATGTGTGTTGGGCAACGCGCCAGACTGATCTGCTCACCAGATTTTGCTTATGGATCTCGTGGGCACCCCGGAATATATCCTTTAATATCATTTTAAATCTTTCCAGCTGCTCTCCAGCAGCTATTATTTAATCTTAATAGATTGTTTAAACACTATTTTATATCAACTTAAAACATGATAGCCACAGCCAGATAAAGCCGGGAACATTTGGAAAAGTTAGGCGATTCATTTATGTCAGAGGAAACGGTGAAATGTTGAACAATTTAATTTAAAGCCTGGAAATTTAAATACCTTACTAAACAATTAATTTCACATCCGAGCACTAAAACAAAAGTGAAGGATAAGTCTTTGTGCATGTTAACAAAATCCATTACTTAGTATGGCAGTCTAACATGAGATGGTTGTACATTGTTGATTTATACCACATTAACACACTGACACAAGCAATACCTATAGCTAGGGCTTGAATAAAGCCTTATCTATGACGAGGGAAAATGTTTGCTTGACGAGCAAAACAAATGTAACTTTTTAATTGTTAGTTTCATTTTGGTGGAGCTGGATCCTTCATAAGCTATCCTGTTGATATGACTACATAATGATACTTGCAAGACTATTATCAATATTATGGTTGGAATAGATTATATATAATCTATAGATAATAGTTAGAGACCCTGATTTGTGGTAAATAAAACCACTGGATTTTGTTAAATAAAAAGTTGGATTTCGGTATAAAAAGTCATTAAATAAAAGAGTAAAACCATGATTTTCGGTAAATAAAATTACTTAATTTCGTTAAATAAAAAGTTGAATTTCGGTAAATAAAAGGGTAAGACCCTGATTTTCAGTATAAAAAGTCTTAAGAGGTTTTTTAAGGTAATGGTAATAAATTAATTCAAATAGCTTAGAAATTACTTGCACTGAATTATTTTATAAGGCAAAATGTCCATACCTTTTATCAACATACTTCACGTCAATCACCAAAGTACAAAGACAACATTGTTTCCAAATTTTCAATTTTCAAGTTAGTGCGCTTATCTGACATAATATTGGAATATGCCGAAAATGCATGTTCCCTGTCAACATTAGACACTGGAATCCATATTGCTTTTATGCTGTTGATGGCAAACTCTTCATGGTCTTCTTTCAGTCCACACAATATGTCCAAAATGTCAATGATTTTACTATTGCTTTGCAAAGCTCTCACTTGTGTCTGCAGTGCACAGTATCCTCTTTAAAAATCAATTTCAGAGCAGGATTTTAAAAATGGTATTTTCCGAGCTGATTGGAAGAGATCAGAATTAACTTGTTTTGTCCCAATCGAGCGAATGTCAAAAAGAGTACCAATGTTTTCAAAAAATGTTTTGGATGTGTCTGACTGATGGAGTGAATTCAGCTTTATAAGGTACTGCCGTCCTAAAGATTGAAACTGACTTTTGACGTTTTCTTGTTTTAGAGTTGGAAGAATTCTTAATTTTTCCTGTGTTTTTCCTCCATAGTTCATATCAGAAATCAGTTTAAAATCACTTTGTAGCTCTGTCACTTTACCATACAGCTTATGACTGAAGGCATAGGTAGAACCTTCGAGTATCGTAGTTAATTCCACCAATTCAGAACAGTGCTCAATTAAAAATGTTGCTTGGCATTCAATCAACATTAGGGTTACTTTATCATTTGACATATCCTGGAAGTACCTAAGTGCTGCTGTCACCTCCTCCAATGTGGAAAAATATTCCACTAGATCCACCAAATATTCACAGAGGTACACCACTGAACAAAACCAAGAGTTCCATTGCGTTAAAACTGGGTTTGGAAATAGTTTAGCAGACTTTTCACCTTTACTGTATTTTTCATTCAGAAATGCTATGTTTTCTCTTTCGAGTGTTCAGGAATACAGCCTTTGCTTTAGCAACACACTCATTCAGCTCTGGCAGCTCTGCTGACCAATAATTTTGAACCAAATTAAGTTTGTGGTCTCAGCACTGTGTATGCAGAAAATCATCGCTTAAGAGAACTTTCAAAGAAGTCACACATTTCGTCATGTAACACGCACCCTGCCACAACACAAAACTAAATTTTCATAAGGAATCTCATACTTGGTGATGGTGTCCACAAGTGCCCGTAAACAATCTGTTGCTGACAACTGCACCAACAAACAAGCTTTGCATCGAATCAACATGTAATGTTTTCAACAAAATAACAAAAACGCTGTCCTTTTTTATCAGTTGTCTCATCACAAAGAATTGCAACTTGCTGATTTTTTTACATTGTCCTTGATATTATCCTCCTGACTTTGGTTAACTTCTGGGATCCAAACACTTCTTATAGTTTCTGCCTTAGGGAGGTCTCCTCAACCTAAAACCGAATTGTAAGCATACTAATTTTTGGTAGAACAAACTAATATTAGGCTATGTTGGTTGACAAAGTGTGTATACACTAATCTATTAGGCTATTTCACTAATTGTACTTAAAGATGAACATCTTGAAAATAACCCAAATCAAAAATTTCTATATCATCTATTTTTTTGATAAATTAGTAAATAACCAAGTTTTAAAATTAAACACTATTTTGTCATTACGAAAATAAAATCAGAAAATAATTGACCCTTATTTATTTTTGATTTTTAAATAATAAAGGAAATTTTAAAAAAATCTTTAAAATGGTTACCTTTCACATATTTATCCATCCAACATCGCATGGAAGGATGATTTGTTTTTCAATGTGAATATGGGCTTCCATAAATGTTTTCGTAGTAACCATAATGAATTCTTTGCGGTCTTCTTTTGAGTTTTTAGACTTTATTAGAGAATTTTCAAGTGTTGCTTCTTTAGATGATATAGAAATATTACTGTTTTTCCGTTTATGCAAGGCACTATTAATATGCTTCAAACACGTGTCTTTTCTGAACCAGTCAACGCGCATGTTGCACAATTTGCACATAATTATTTTTTTAACTTTATCAAATATATATAAAATCCTTCTTTCCCAAACTCACGTTCTCTTTCAAAAATACTTTAAACTTTAGGCATCTTTAAATATTAAATAAATATAAGAGAGGTTAAAAACAAAATGCTCTTACTAACGAGTAACCCAACGTTAATATTTAACGACCTGATGGAAGTGACATCATCAGGAAGCCAAAGATATGAGTGTAGAGAGATCTCACTCTAGCTTGGACATGGAGTTTTTGGCTTCTAATTCTTAAAAATACTTGCCTTGGGTGCCCAATATAGCCGTTTTAGTAGCCATTTTTAACACTTTTTAAAGCAAGCCTTTGGTTGAGGGAAATAAACTTTCTTTTGAAAGACAATTATATTGGTTCAGTTGGTACTATTTTTATTTTTTTATTCAAGTCTTAGAAAGGCTGCTGATGTCAGCAATGTTTTATTATTTATTCATGTTTAAATGGCCAATTTCACGAATAGATTTAATTTCGTTTTATTTCGCATCAATATTTTCACTAAAAACTGCCACAATGTTTAATTATGTTTCTNAGCTTGGACATGGCGTTGTTTTTGGCTTCTAATTCTTTAAATACTTGCCTTGGGTGCACAATATGGCCGTTTTAGTAGCCAGCTTTAACACTTTTTAAAGAAAGTCTTTGGTTGAGGGAAATAACTTTCTTTTGAAAGAAAATTATATTGGTTCAGATGGTACTATTTTTATTTTTTTGTTCAAGTTTTAGAATGACTGCAATGTTTTATTATTTATTCGCGTTTAGATTGAAAAAAAGTGACCATAATTCTTGTTTAAATGGCCAAATCATCAATTTCGCGTCAATATTTTCACTCAAAACCGCCACAATGATGTTTCATTATGTTTTTATGGCAATTTTAATGCGCTAAGTAAAAGTTTGTAAAAACACAACTCGCGAAATATCGGTCTCTAATAATAGTACATAGAGACTCGCAAACTGAAAGTTGATAATTCTCTTCGACTGAAGCGTAGATAAACTATTGATATGACTAACGATTTTCTTGCAAGGTGATATTGATTACTGTTTTATTTTTTATAATAAAGGAAATTGATAAAACTAAAGAAAAAGGAAAAATAAACTACTAAGAATAAATTTGATGAAGAAAGCCCACCTAGGGAAAGAGGAAAAATGTGGGAAGAGTCCAATGCACAAAGGTGACATCTTCTTCCTTTCTTCTATCTTCTATAGTAGAAATAGTCACACACACATTTTAACACAAATATCATAATATTTCGGCATTGTTTCCTTTATCAAACACAAAGAAGAATAAAGTACATATAACACAAACAATGGATTACTCCATTTTGAATTTTAAAAGAAACTGCTAGAAACACACTAAAATAATAATAAAAATAATAATGTTAATTTGAAAAACAAAAATATTATAGAAATAAACTATCTTCTGTTGAAGCCTGGTGATGATCTTGATTTGGCAATCCATTGGTGGGCCAGTTCCCACTGTCTAAGTTGAGAACTGTTGTATTATTTGGGAAATGCTCTTAATATTTAGGTGGTGTAGCAGGTTTGAAAGTCCTGGTTGTGGGTATCGGCCTTGAAAATTTAAATAGCCGAAAATAGAGCAAATCAGTGAAAAGACCTTAAAAAAATGAGTAAATAACAATATTAACAAAACAAAAAAACTTTAGATTTGATTTTAAAATTGGGTTATGTATAGCAGCTACAATTTCATGTTATCAATGTAGGCTGCCGCTTCTACTTTTTCCAATATTTCATTTTCACTTGAAGATAATTCATGTTCATTTTCATTATTTATAAATTCAGAATNTTCCAAACTACAATTGGGGAAGAAAGAATCTGTAACGCTTTGACTATATATCCATTTACAAAATGTTGTTTAAATTAATATTATAAAAAATATGGTAAAATTATTATGATTTTTAGGCAATAGATTTGAGCTAATCTTCAAAATTATGCTGGAGAGTGAAATGAGGGAATATGCTTCAAGGCGAAAGTTTTTTAGAGCTACTTGTAGCGAAATGCTTGATATTTTTGATGTGCACGCCGAATGGAACCATATCTTATTGTGATCACGTGATACATTACATATATACAATATATATATATATATATATATATTTATATCACCTAAAAAAATGTGTTGATGAGAAAGTGTTTCATATTGTTGCAAAGCCTCATTGGTCAATTCATTACTGTGAGAGCAGAAAATGCCAAGCTGATTAATAGAACTAAATGTTTTGTTCTCTCCATCTGCATGTAAATCAAGTTTTGCTAACTTGTTTGAATATTTTAAATGTCATAGTATTAGTCTATTAAGCAGTAATTTATCTTCAATTTTCCTTGACTGTTGATCACTATCCCTCCAGATGCAACCCTTATATTTGATGTTGAGCTCTTGAAGGTCGAGCCATGAAAAGGACAAAAAAGTATCAAATCTTCTGTATGCTGCCTACTCATACCAATAATTTATGTTAATTTTGTTGGTATTATGCAACTCAGCTCAACACCTATATTAATAGTGTTACTTTTATCAAGTTTACTGAAAAGTATTAAGTAGTTTGGCAGTATATAATTTATACTGATTTTATTATTATGACGTATTTTATCGCTAATTTAACCTCTTAACAAAATTAAATGTTGTATTTTACTTTTGATTGGTTAATTAATAAATGAACACCCATTGTTAAATGTTGTTTGTTGTCTAACTAAAAGAAACAACTGTATAAATGTACTGGTCTATAAAAGAAAAGTCTTTTCATTGTATCAAATTGCTTTGTGACCAGGTCTTTTATGTTGTACCATACTGTATTTTTATTTTTTCATATTTATGTGTCAAATCATATCTTATTTTTTCATAGCTACATGTCAAATCAAAATATCTTCTAAGGCTAGTCCACAACCAGTTATTAAAAACCTCTAACCACATACATATTTTTATTTGATTGTTCCTTATTGTTTAGTGGTATTTTGTATGGTTATTTCACAGTACCCACCCAAGCATTCTAGACCAATCCATTTGTTCTGAAAATAAATATGTTCGAAATCTTATTTTTTAATTTGCAAAAGTCCTGGATCTTTAAGTCTGGACAAAATTCAATCTTCCATAATTTTTTTTCGAAGAAGCTCAAGGAAAGATGGATAAAGCTATAGCTCTGCAAATACAATCACCTTTATTTCAAGCTCGTAAGTCGAGTTTTAATTAAATATTCTGGCTCGAAATTTGAGTTCCTTAAAAAAGTGAATTTCTTTGCCTCTTATTGTCATTTTGAATGAATCGGTTTACTCTTCTTTCTGCTCGTTTGGATATTGCTTTGGAAATTTGAAAAGGGACAGGGAGGAAGAACCCAACAATGAGGGATTGTAGTACTTGCTATTGGAATGTCAAGGTCAGTCAATGAGTAAACTGGTGTTGAATGGAGCCGAGTATGAGGTAGAAGAGAGAGGATATCTTAATATAGGACTACTACAAAATTAGCTCAGTGAAGACGGTACCAAGTAGACCTTAATTTAAATTTCTTTGTATATCCTAAAAAACATTAGTGTTAAACTTCTCTCTCTGGTAGGAGGTTGGCACCAAGTGAACAGCTACACTCTAGATAAACAGGGATTTAATGGGGCTGTTTACATAAACAAATTGAAAAATCTGAACCTATAATCTTGAATCTTTTTTAAACTTTCCTTAATAGTATTGAAATGAATAATAATTTTTTTGTTTTCTATCATGTTATATCCTAAAATTTATTAATTATTTTGGCCTGATTTCTTTAAATTTAACTTAGTCATTACTATTTCCAGCCTGTGGCCAGGGTCAATTTTTTATTCAAGCTATATGTTCTCTACTACTGGCTTGCTAGTCCTGTCATGGCTTCATATGCTCTATATTGTATTATATTTGGAAGGAGATATAGGAAAGGTGGATAGAAACATATAAAAGGGACAAACACAATATGGCTTTTACAATTAAAATAATACAGTTCACGCTTTACATTTCTGCCATTGGACAAAGATGTAATGGTTGCCTCTTAAAGAAAATCTATCGTCACCGTCCAATTCCCCGATTTAGGTTTCATCCTATCTGAACTTATCAGGTAAGAGTGTGAAATGCGCAACGCAACTTCCTAAAAGAGGAAACACAAAAGGGAGAAAATGGAAACGTTAAATAATGATAGGAACATGTAAAAGCATTAATTCATCATTGTGAAAGAGAGTACTCACATTTCACCAATGATACATTTTTTGACCTTGCCTGGTGATTTCTTTTAATGATTTAAAAATATATATATTTTAAATTTTAAAACATTACTTTTCTTTAAATATTTATCTTATTTCATTTAAAAATATATTCTTTCTATACCTTGATTCATATTTTAGTTTTATTTATATGATTCAGAGTGGCCACTCATCAGGAAAACTGGAACTTATGCTTGAATTTTGAAAATTGAAAAAAGTACTTGAATTTTATAGTCTTTCAGGAATTAAACATTTTAAGAACCTTTATTCAAAGGTGTGACCAAATTAAAATAGATAAATTTTCTTAAACTCAAATGTTATATTAAATTTCTAGAAAAATCACAGATTTCTAGCATTAGCATGGCTGCCAACATGTTTTGTCAAGTTATCAAAAGGGACCCAATTTTCAATAATTCCAATGAAGGATCTCCTCTATTATTCTCTAAAGATATTTAATATTCCAAAAATGTTGAGGTGGAGAACATTCTAAATAGTTTCTATAAGCATATTTAAAAACATTTCTTGGGGAAGACCACTGAATGCCGTAGCTTCTTTAGGAATATAATTCTTATAAAGTTTCTTGTTGAAGTCCTCTAAATATCTTGAAAGGGTATGCAAATTTTAAAAAACATGGGGGAGGACTATTCCAAGTAGATCAGAGAGGAGTCTAATTACAAAAAAAAATTACAGAAGAGGACCTAGAATAGGTTCTAGGTAGGAGTCTGCAAACTTGGGTTTTATTCATTTTGAACTCGAGACGAATATTTCAAAAAGATCCCGAGTTAGAGTATATTCATTTCAAATGAGTACATATTTATTTTAAAATTAGAATAGTATATTTAAAATGTCAGCAGTCAAAACACAAAGTATAAATATGACATATTTAAAATTAGAGTTTTTAAAAGTATATAAAAACAACAAACTGTTCCTGAAATAAGAATGACACTCATTTTTATAAATATTAGGCTAAATACTTTTGAAAAAAAAAGTTAAAGAAAATGAAATATTTGTTTTTAAATTAGTCTCAACATTTAAATATAAACACAACACTTGAATGAAACTATGATAGAAAAAATAATTAAATGGTTACAACACTCATATCTTTAAAGACATTGAAATTACACTAACAATTTATAAAAAAAAAGTTTTATTTAATAGACATTTTAATGAGTTAATATTTCCCCAAAATATGTTTCTGTAATTTTAATCATCCTATAAGAACACAGGCAGATATTTGAAATGTTTCGTATTTCATTTAATAGTCTTTAGTGTAATAATTACATATGATCACGTCTTCTGTTTCAATACCATTCCTCAATGCACAGTTGCATGTGCATGTTGTACGGTCTCGTGCTAGAAATTATCTTATTGCAAAGTTTGTTTTTATTCAATTTTTAATGCTGTTGATGTTTAAAATTTAAAATAAGGTGGTCAAAATAATTTTTCTAGTAAACAATATGAAATTATACTAAATGCTTTTTTTTATTTAAATGTGATAAGTTTGGTAAAGTATTTATTGATGTGTTGATCAGCACAGCTTAACCAACATGATTCTTGAATAATACAACTATTTAAATATCATAAATTCAAAATAATTTATTTGTGATGTTAAATTCTTAATTCAACTGGAATTATTATTTTAGAAAGGGACTCTGTAAAGATATTAAAAAATATCATTCAATAATTTAGTAAACTATTTAGCTATTTTTATTTTCAATGCTTTGTCATAGCAATGCAACTTCAATTCAGGATGATTCAAAATGGACGGCAATAGTGAATATGGTCCAAAAAAGTTTTAGAACTATATTATGTTATTAATGTAAAATTTGATATTAATTTAAACAATTTGTTAAGCTACCGAATGATTAATAAGTGAAAGTGCTGACCTAATTTAAATTTAAATGCTTTCCATTTTGTTTTAAAAATTGATTTTTACATATATCAAGGGGAATCTCGAAATTAATGATGAGTCTACAAAACTTTCGATCTCGATCTTAAACGACGAGCTTGGTTACAAGCTCGAAATCCAAGTACTTGCAGAACCCTAGTTATATGAGTTCCAATTTTCAGACATTTGGCAGGATAGGATTCTACACCCCCTGTTTGAATGAGGGAGGAACTTTTTAAAAACTTTTTGCCAACTCCCCTTTTCACCTCTTCACAAATAAGGTTTTGCCACCTCTGGTTGTAGCACATTTCTACACATACTACAGTTTAACTTGTCTACTCTATACTCATGGCTGAGCACAAATCAAACACAGAATGATGACTTTCAAATCCATACCTTAAAAAGAAGTGTTATAATATTTTTTTATTTTTTTTAGCACCGCATCTTACTACCCGTTTGGGTTACACACTTTAAGTACTAATTACTCTAATGGATTAGGAATGGGGAAGGTTGAATTAGAGGAAGTGAACCCACATTTGCGTGGAGGAAGAGTGGAAAACCATTTAGGAAAAACCACCCCCAGTTCACCCGATCGAGATTCGAACCTCGATCTCCCCGTCCTCAGCAGTCGAGCTCAACATGACAAGCGCGTTAGCCAACTATGCCACAGAGGCGGGTAAGTGTTATAATGATTTAAGAGTAATTTAATGGCTGTACCCCATTTTAGGGTGGATGGAAGGGTTCTCCTTGTTGCGTCTCATGACGAAGTCTCCCAGCAGGAGATAGTAAGGATTTTTTTATAACAAAGTCTCGAATTGAAGGAATTTTAAGTGTTTTCAAAAATAATTGAGGCTTTGCTGTGATGAATTTGGTAAGACTCGGTTAATTTACTGACCTAGGCAGTGTGTGGAAGTAATTATTATTAATACTTGATCAGGTATATTTGATAGTGTTCATCTCTTCTTACAAACATTTTTATTTGAAATTATTTGTTCAGTCTCACATTTGGAGGAACACCCTTTTAAAAAAATCGAGAAAATCATTTGTATTTTGCCAGGAAAACCGGTCTTTATACCGAAATTTTACTCTGGAGTTTGAGTGAACACCTTGATGATTAAGTTTTAAAATTATATATTTATTCAACCCAAGATTGAAGCAATGCTTGGGAGCTTCATGAATAGCTTGCTCAAGATCGATTCATATTAAAAAAAAACCTGCTTGTAGACCCCAAATAGAAAGAAATATAAATGTGTTAGTCTATGCAATATTCAAAAGATAACAAACAACCTTTCTAGTTAAGTGTACTGCTCTGCTCATGTTCCATCATCCTACTGAATCTGTGTGTATACGTTGGCTATGTCAGCCAATCAGGATTGAGTGTTAAGAGGACAAGAAAATATACTACAATACCCTTCAAAACAAACCTATTTCAACTATGCTAAAATTAATTACTTGGGGTGTACTAGAATGAATAGCAATTTTCTTAAGAAACAATATAATTCATAAATAAATAAAATAAAGACAAAAGAATTCAATGTACTAAAAGATATGGTTTATTTATTATGTTAACTTCTCCAATATGTTATGTTAGGCTACCTACCTATTGTGTCGGCCAGATTAAAATACATCGCCGGTATTACTATACAGCATTACCTTTTTTCATGTAAAGATTTTTGTAGAAATTTGGTTGCTAATTATTAAGTAGGGGGAAAAAAAAGTTTCACACAATAACCCGATTTCACAAGGCGACAAGATGAGTAGAGGTTTCATACATGTAGATTTATATTATCACTCTACTGTCAAATAAAGACAAGAGTGACTAGGTTTGGAGAGAAAGAAAAAAGAAAATCCTATTAACTCCACAAAGTTACACGGATTTCCCTATACTTTTACAGGAACAATAACTGCTTGGGTAGTTAAGTTATTTAGGAGGCATCTCAAAGATTATGCCAAAAGAATAAAATTTAAGAAAATGCCCTTTAAAAACCTGTAGGTATATTTATCCAGAGGTGGACCATATACCGCGTCGAGGCGTCCCACGTTGCATAAGGCAATAGTCCCAAAGGACTACGCTGGATTTGGCAGAATTGCTCACTGCCTGTAGCTGAGATTGAACGAAGTACTCCAGGATTTTATAATAAGTAAGTTTCCATAAATGCTTTCACTGATCGAGGGTCCTTTACAATTCCATTTTACTCTGAGCCACATAACAGAACCTCCACTCACCTTAGTCAACTTACCCTCTCTGTTTTTCCTTTCTCAGGAATCCCCCTGCCAAGGCCACTTTCCTGCGTATCTCAAGAGAATCTCAGCAAAGTTGACTGAAATTATCAGTAAGATTGCCTCAAAAATACAGAATTTTACAAATTTGCCCTGTAAAGCTAACTACTAAAACTTTCGCAAGGAATGATTGCCTGCCAAAAAAAAAGTGAAGATGACAGACAAATCCATCTTCTTTCAATACATGACAGAAACTCTCTACTAGTGGCATACTCATGTAGTGAGTTCGTGAACTACTTCTTAACTAATCAAAATGGATCCCATACAAGAAGTTTGTAATAATTGAAACTAAGCTAAAAAAAAGGAAAATTATTACAAAACAGCACAAAGATTAATATAATATGAAATTCCAGATATTTTTTTCAAAGATATAAGCAACCGGTGAGCCACTTAAAATAGTTAATAATATCCATGGGGAACTAAAAATAAAATGAGCATGCTGCCAAGGTGGCTATTACACGCAAGCCATGAATGTACATTAAAAAAAAGGTTTTTAAGTGACATAAATAAATATAATCAAATAACGGGAGGATAGCAATTTTTTTTTAATTGCTAGGGGATTATTGAACATCCTCACAATGGCTTGTACAGTGAAAGTAACACAGTTCTCACGTCTTTACATTGCTGCCATTGGACAGAGAGGTGCTTTTTGAAGAAAATCTATTGCCACCCAACCTCCCAAGTGCTCACACTTGTGAAAATTCTTCGAGATCCTGCAACAGTGAAGCTGCTCAAATATATTATGTGCAATTGCAACAAAAGATGTGGGGCCTGCTTGTAGGAAAGCAGGCCTAAAGTGTTCCGACATTTGTAGCTACTGTATAGGAAAAGGATGCCATAATGCATCAGATCACCTGTTATAGACAATGATGATAAAGAGATACATGATGATGGAGATGAAACTGATAGCAGTTGTCAAAGCTATTAATTGTTTGACTCCAATGAACTATCTACCTCTACTTCATCAAAAGGGCGCCACATTATCTGCATTGCTGCTTTGATTATGAATTTTTTTTATATATATATGAAACATTTTGATGGCAGTGCCCCTAGCCCCTCAGTATTTGATCCTAATAAACCATCTACCTCTGCTACAACATTATGAACAATACAATATGTCAAAATAATCCTGTAAATTGCGCTGTTTAATAATTCTGTAATTATTAACATTTTATACACTAAGAAAATTTGTGTGTGTATTTAAATAGCATGTATCTTCAATTCACCATTCCCATATCATGTATATAGAATTTATTCACAAAACTTGACAATGTTAATATGACTATTTTAATGGTGTGTGTGTGTGTATATATATATATATATAAAAGATGGGGGTACCTCCAAAAAAGTTTTTCAAAAAATAAACTAAGAAATTACTTATATACTGCTTGTTGTTGAATCATACTTAAATAATAGAATGTATTCAATATATTTTATCTAATTAAATCTAAACTCTTTTTGTTATTAATATATCCTTCTTCAACTCTGAAAGAATTCAAATGTCAATCTATTGTGGAGACAGGTAATTAGAAATGGCGCGTGGTGAGGATACCTCAGTGCTAGGATGTGTTGCCTCCTATCCACTCTAAAAGTGTTTGCTACTCCAAAACTATCAGTTATTTGTAAAAAAATAAATATAACCTTTTTTGTAGATTTTTAAATGATCTAAATTTTATTATATTATTAATTTTTATCTACAATCATCCAATATTGAGTTATTTAAAAAAATTTAAAACTTTTGTATGGTTTTTTTCAGTATAAACTAAAAGCGGCACAATTTCAGGGTTGCAAATTTAGTATGTCATTTAGGACTCTTAAAGTAAACAAATTTGCAAATTCGCAATTCTCCAACATTTTTTTGCAGTAAAAAGTATTTGCTTACTTAACTGCTAGGGAAATACACCCAGTCAGGAATTGAACCTCGACCTTCTGGTAAATAAAGTGTGAAACTTATAACATGATTCACAAACTAACGATACATCAGTAAAAGGAAACAATATCAATTTTTCACAAGTTTTAATATAAATGAATTATTTTTTTGAAATTGCACTAATTTAAAAATAACATTTATTAAATAAACTATGGGTGTTCCTTCAAATATGAAAGGATATTAGAGGATTAGAAAGAAGTTCAGATTTAAGTTTTTTTTTAACTTATGAAGGGAAATTTGTTTTAGAGCACTAATACTACTTAGTGGTGGCTCAGAAGCAAATATAATTAATTATTTATAAGATCAACCTAAGAAACAGGGCCCAAACCAGTATGTAATTTAGTTAGTATTTCTATTTTATACTATTCTATTATACTTATATTACCTCCTATGTTCATAATTTTTCTAAGATTAATATATAAAATTTGAAGGTATATAACAGGTTTGGATTTGTAAAATAGTAGATTCGACCTAACTCTAGTTGAAACTGATTAATTTAGGTATTGAATTCAAACAAATAATTTGTTAATTTATAATCTAAAATGGCCATGATCAAAATTAAAAATCTCCATAACTTGTCCC
>CABFOW010004196.1:20623-34547 GCA_902141385.1 Timema californicum
TCTTACTACCTGTCCAGGTTACCCGATTTCTACTATACAGATGGATGGGGAAAAGGAAAATGAGGTCAAATATACCCACATTTATGTCAAGGAAGAGAGAGTACAGCTATTGAGAATACACTAGGATTCAAGCTCAGACTTTGTCACCAGCAATCCAGTCTTTCGCAAGAGTAATATTTTAGACCGTGTGATCACTGATATATATATATATTTTGTACATTTTCAATAGTATCTGTGGGCCTGACAGGTTTCCTTATTTTATCCTTATCATTTTTCATAAATTCAATAAATTTTATTAATCTCCACTATTTTAGTTTTACTATGAAAAATAATGCCGAGTGTGTGTTGGCATGTTGCTTAATACAAATCATTTTAAATAAACATATCTTCAACAAAAACATTTTGATAATTTATTGTCCAACATTTTGTAATTTTATACATCAAGATTCACATAAAAGTGTTGTAACATCATGAAATTCAAACTTTAATGAGAGATTAAAAAACGTTTTGCTCTGTGCACTCAGCTGTAATTTGAAAAGCCCAATAAATAAAGTAAAATAATCTAATAACAATGATTTTTAACAATATTGTTTTCAACATTTTTAAATTGATCATTTATATTTAAAAACTAGATTTTATTAAATTAGACAATATAGAAAATATGTAATTTATTAATGTCACAGTGGTATTTTGAAATAGATTATTTGATATAAAATAGTTAATGACATTGAAAATGTGTAGTGTCGACACCAAATGTTATCTGCTTTCAATTAGGCTTAATGCAAAATGCTCAGATTTCCAGTAAGCAAAATAACTAGTGCCAAAAAACAAATACTTTAATGAAAAACAATTTCCTAATTTTTAATTTATTATTATCTTGTATTTTACATTTTTTTAAATCTTAAATATAATTTACAATAAATAAAAAAATTGAATAATCTATAATATATTAAAGTAAAATGTTATAAATCAAATTTAACTAAAAAACATAATAAACCTATTTGAGCACAAAAGTTCAACATTTCATTTATATATTTTTATTATAATACACTTTGGATTATACAAGACATATTACTTGGGTAAGATTCTGAAGAAAAATAATACATTATTTGGGTAAAATTGTGAAGAAAAATAATAGATCTCATATTATTCAACACACACACAAATATCAGTAAATGAATCTGTTAGTGATAACTTAACTTGAAGGAAAAATCTCTTCACATTTGAGGTATGTAACTAGATTAAGTTTCTTCCCTCCTATTATGAACTAAAATAACAAAGGAATATTTTTTAAAAAACAAAGCACAAAACTTGATGCTCACTTTAAGTCTCTGGTCTAAATCAATGAAAATAACTTAACTTACAGGCAAAGTAAATTAATTTCCTGTATAGTGGAGTTAACATTTGCTATGTACAGATGGCTTCCATACACATTAATACTCATTTAAGCATATATCGAAAAAGACACCTATACATGAGAATCAAATGTGAGACCTTCAATATGCAAGGCTAAATCTCAAGTTTGAATCCCATGTTCAGGTAAGTTTTACACCTTATTTAAGAGTTTCAATCAACTTGCAAGTTAGAATAAATAGCAAAAAGGTATATTTAATGGTTGAATTATGTTAATTGAACTAATTATTCAGTTAACATGAAATATTATTTCTTACGTTTTTGTTAATTTTTGAGATATGTTCTTCAAATCCCTTGTTTGCCCTTTTTAAAAAAAAAAAAATTCTAGACTGCATCTTACTACCCATTCGTGTTATATGCTTAAGTACTAATTATCCTAATGGGTTGGGATAGTTTAATTTTAGAGGAAGTGAACCTGCATTTGTGTGGAGGGAAAGGGGAAAACCATTTAGGATTAACTACCCCCAGTTCACCCAGCAGAGATTCGAACCTCGGTCTCCTAGTCTTCGGCAGTCTAGCTAACACGAGACTAGTGTGTTAGCCAACTACGCCACTGCAGGTTGTTTGCTTATTTAACCCCTTGACGTACTTTGCCGAGCAGGGCTCGTCATAACATAGTACGCCATACAGATACTTTGACGAGCAGGGTTCGCACAATGTGTTCTTGCTTATACTTTATAGATGAAAGGAGCTGTATGAATAAAACTTGGCAGTTTTATTCCTTGTTTTTCAAACAAATGTTTTTTTGTTTTTGTTTCTTATTTATTTCATGAATTGCAGGTGCTAGTGCCATTGACGGAAGGAGTGTTATAAATAGAACTTGGCAGTTTTATTTTTTATTTTTCTACCTTTTTTTTTCATCCCGATGAATAGCAGGCTGTAAAGGTACGAATAGAACTTGCAGTTTTCTTCATTATATATCAAGTAAAACTGTCATTTAGGTTTTTTCAAGGAAGAAGTATTACTCAATTATTAGTACAGTCAAGCTATGAAATAGTGTCAACTAGTAAACAGAAAGTTCCTTGGCCTAAAAACTGACTAACTGACAAAGAAATGACACAGATACTTTGTGATTCTGGCAATCAAAATGATTTAGTAGATACTAGTGATACCTGCCTCGGTGGCGTAGTTGGCTAACGCGCTTGTCGTGTTGAGCTCGACTGCTGATGACGGGGAGATCGAGGTTTGAATCTCGGTCGGGTGAACTGAGGGGGAGTTTCCTAAATGGTTTTCCACTCTCCCTCCACGCAAATGCGGGTTCACTTCCTCTAATTCAACCTTCCCAATTCCTAATCCATTAGCGTAATTAGTACTTAAAGCATATAACCCAAACAGGTAGTAAGACGCGGTGCTAAATATTATTATATACTAGTGATAATGATGATGTAGATTTTTCTGATGATCATGATAGTAAAAGTGTAGAGCTAACTGAAGGTGTCAGCGATAATCACTTAGATAGGTCTTTTGAAAGTGATAGCTCTTTTGACAGTAGTGATTCAAACAGTCAAACAAATGTAAATAAGAGTGAAAAAGAAGAGGAGGAGATATAAAGTGAAGGATATGGGAGTAATAATATAAGTGGGAAGGGAGTGAAATAAGTAAAATAAAGTGATAAAGTAGAGAAAGAGAGATAAATAGTCTGAAATAAAGTGCTAGGAGAGAGGGGTGATAGTGGAGGTAGATTGAGAAGAAATGGGAGGGAGGAAGAATGTAAATGGGTGGAGGGAGGAGAAAAAATGATAATTTAGCATGGCATAAAAATGCAGTTTATGTAATTGAAATTGCAAATATATTATAAAAGTTAAACTAAACTTGTGCATTAAGTATTTTGGCGTGAATTTAAATGGTAATTCTGGTGTAAAGCATAACCAGGTTAAATGGTAAGTCAAGGGGTTAAGTGCAATGCATCTGTCTGATACATTTCCATGATATTTTTATCTCTCTTGTTGAGAGTATAGTTACCTTAAATAAAGTGAGAATGTAAAAATATAAAGTTTTATTCTACACATCCCACCAAAGTATGTTTTTGGACTTTAATTTTTCTCTAATTGGATGGATAGAGGTGTTATGTACACAAATATTTTTTGAGGGTGTAAAAATTGTAGCTCAAAGATGATAAAATATAATGATAGATTGAAAAAAAAGTAAAAAAAAAGCAATAAATGTCACTATTCAACAAAAAATTATTCAGTTCACTACAAACTTAATAAGTTTAACATAACCCCTTCATCCTCTGACCCTTCCATAATATATCTAATAGTGCAGGCAAAGGGGAAAATCGATCATTACCACCCAATCCCCCGACCTGGATTTCATTCAATCGGAACTCATCAGGGGGGAGTGTGAAAGCAAAACAACTTGCTTAAAGAGGAAACAAAAAAAACAAAGAGTAAAACAAAATTAGTCAAGAATGATGTCACTTAGATAAGAACATTATTCAAAGACAATTTGAATCCTGATCTCATCATGTGAAAAACAAACAAGCATGACAATAAGCTTACATGCCCACTGATGCATGTTTTAATATTCATAAATTCTGTATATGATTATATGAATGAGACTTAAAGAAACTCAACAAACCCGATGTGTACTTTGCATCTTTTGCTAACCGCACCACTCACCCAAACATGAGACTGCCATAGTAAACCGAGTCTAAGCTTAATGTTGCCAGTTGAACAACCAAAAGGAACCTAAGCAGTTTCTATCAGTCTCTTATTTGATTTTTCACCTTCTTATAATCATAATCAATAAAAACGTAAACTTAAAGCTATAACCTAAACAAACATTTTGACTCCACCTGAAAAACATGACTCAAAGGTTGGAAACCACTATAATAAAGAATGTTAGGACTTTGTTTTAAAGATAGGATATCAAAACTCCTCTGGTATACTGTTAGAGCTCAAATTTTAGCCTTATTGATCAGACAAGCATACACTAATCTAGTTTTAACTTATTTAAATTGCCGTTTCATGATGACTTTGGACTTTTCTGACATTATAAAATACTATAGTTGGTTCGAATCCATTATTTTACAAAATAATAGGAAATATAAATTTAGTATACTAATAGAAAAGACAGAGAGTAACTAAATGTTAACATTCTTTCTTAAAATGTATTCAATTATAATATTAATACATTCAGTTAACTATTAAATTACTGGTTTGGGGCCTGGTTGTTGAGTTCATCTTATAATTATAATTGTTTCTGAACCACCAATAAGCAGTATTTAGAGCTCTAAAACAAATTTCACTTGATAAACCGAAGAAAAAAAATATTCAAGGACTTAAATCTCAACAGAAATTTGCACAAATATCAAATATCCTAAAGGATTTGAGGGTCTCATTCTTATATAATACATAAAAACAGCTTTATCTATATAGGGAAAACCTCTTTTCGCTTTATGGGGTAATTGTATTATAATTGGAAGAAGGTAAAAGAAAGGTGGATAGATTATTATTACTAGCCGTTTGGGTTATACACACTTATGCTAATGTGTAATGATAGGGTGATCATGAGATCAAATGGAGGACCTACAGTTTAACGTGGAATCCGAACCACGGTGGAGGCCTGGCATTCCACACATTCTCAAGTTGTGATTAATACACGTCTTGTCAGAGGTGAAGGAAAGGTTTGGCAATCATATAAATCTGTCCTGGGACCAAGGATTGAACCCCGGACCCCCAGCACAGAAGTCTGATATCTCAACTCTATACCGCCAGGTCACCAAAAGCTGTATAGAAACATAAAAGAGACAAACACAATATGGCTTTTACAATAAAAAGAAGAACACAGTTCACACTTTACATTGCTGCCATTGGACTAAATAAAATCGATTGTCACCGCCCGATCCCTCAGAACTCATCAGAGAGGAGTGTGAAACATGCAAAGCAACTTCTTAAAAGAGGAAACCAAAAATAAAAAGGGAGAAAATGGAAAAGTGTAAAGTGTAAACTTGGTTCTTCTTTTCATTGTAAAAGCCATATTGTGTTCGTCCCTTTTATGTGTTTTTCCCCACCTTTCCTATACCTTCTTCAAATTATAATGAAAACAGCTTTGTATTCATTTGCCTTGTACATATGTTTTGTGGAGATTTCTAAATCACTTGTATAGTCAATTAATGGCAAATACGTTTTGTCAGCTTCACAAGTAAAGGCAATTATTTACATCAAGTTGTTAAAGTGACAAAACATAATAATCATGTGGATAAATAGAAAAAATATGATTCTGTCTTGCTACTATTAGAAGAAGAGGACAAGGTAACCGTAAACAGATTATATCTTAATTCCTTCAGACCAGCATACTTATAGTGAGTGAGCTGGACAATTGTGCCCTCCTTAACCCCAACAAGAATTATTTGTAAGAATGTGACATTTTAACTCAAAGACTAAAGCCACCCGCCATTGTTAGCATCTCAAAACATAAAAAAAAATTTTTTGAATAATTTAGGATCAATTTATGCAAAGATACATGTACATTGGTGGGTTTTTATTCCAGATATATTTACAACTAATCTTATTTATTATAAATTCAATTGTAAAACATTTACTAGGAGTGGACTTTGGTCGACAGATTAGTCACACATGTAAGCTACACACCAAGATTGTGAAAATATGTAATAGTAAAACAGTATATATCAAGAAAATATCAATGTTTACTCTAAGCAGTACCAGTTTCCATGATTGTTTCAATGTAATATAATATTTGAGTATTTTAAATAGTTATATATATCATTGATTAATTTTCTATAAACAAACTGAAAAGTGTATTAAAGATAAATAAAATATTTGCAGCATTTGTATGAACAATAGTTCTAAAGTAAAACAAGCTTTTAAGTATAATGTGATGTTTACTCAAAAATTAATTTGTTACTCTGACCTTTAAATTATTACACAACATTTTATTACCTATTTTTTAGGAAATTGGGAAAATAAATATCAATGTGAAATGAAATTAGTCATTCTTATGACTTAAGAGTAAAAAAAAGTTAAATACTCATGATGTTTGCAAATATAAATTTTACTAGTTAATTTAGATGCTCAACACTTACATGACAATAGTATTTTAATTTTTTAATTATTTATTTAGTAAAAATGAACACAATTGGTCACATTTATTGCTGTTACATAATTTAAAGTTTGGTAAACTCAATTATACACCCCTAAATTTATCAAACAATACAAAACTAAGTTTATGATAGTATACATATTTAGCATTTTGACAGTAAAACTGCAAAGCTAATTTGTGCTTTGAGAAAAGTATTTTAACATCTAACCTAATTAAAGTTATGTATCTTGTAAAATCAACAAGAAAAATAATTAGTTTACATGGCATGCAACCTAAGAGAAACACAAGTGGGGTGTGAGTTGGGATAAAATGGTACCTTCTATACAGTAGTAGCAAATTAAATTAAGTTCATTGCCAAAACAAGTTGGGAAATTTTATAACACAACTGGCAGGTTAGCGCAGTCAGTTGACCAAAATAGTTTGTTTTTTGTTCAAGCACCTTTGGTATCAAAATTATTACCTATATATTGGTTTTTTTAAACAAGATAAATCTGTAAGTGTAATATTGTGTAGAAAATTTGATCAAGACATGAAAATTGGTTCTAAAGTTAAATAGACCCCAGAAAACTAAAGTGAGTTTGTCTTTCTTATGGCACAAGAATAAGACAATTTTGTACATATACTTTTTATGAATACAAATTTTGTTCTCATTTCAACCGAAAAATTCATTCCCATACGTTTGTTACCAAACTTTAGGATTAAATTAAGATTGAAATGGTTTTAGAGCTCTATTAAGCATTGAACAAAGAACATCATAGATGGTTAACTTCCCTCTACCCTTTAGCTTATCACAGATCTAAATAAATGCAGTAATGACTCAAGCTAGGAATGTGAGAAGAAGAAGAAGAATTTAGTAAACAAACATCTCAGGGAAAAGTGCTTCATACGCCGGAGGGTTGGTGGGCCGATTATTGTCTGGGTCCTTGGAATTGGGAGTGGGTGTTGCTGGAGCACGAAGACCATCCACCAGGTTTGTTGAAAGCTTACTGAAGATCTCATTCAACTTGTTCTGCAGGATGTCATTCTAGTAAAAATATTAGAAAATGTTAAATTAAAAAGGTTGTAAAGCAATTATTATATTACATATATTGAAAATATAATTAAAGGGATAGGAAAAAATAAGAAGCTTAAACACAATATGGTTTACGGAATAAAAATACATTTCATACTTTAGAATGCTGCCATTAGACAAATAAAAAAAACAGTTCATACTTTACAATGCTGCCAATAGACAAAAAGAAGCAGAGGTAACACTTCACACTGCTGTCACTGACAAAAAGGTAATGATTAGGGCTTGGATTTATATTTAGTTACATATTTTTAAAATGTTTATCAAATTTATGCCCATGAATATATCTTTACCAATTGTATGATTTTCATTGCTTTGATATAATTTTTTAAACAAATATTTTCAAATATTTTTTAATTTTTAGTAAATAAATACATATTAAATATATTAAAACAGTTAGGTAAAATTCTGAGTTGCAACGGACAGTTAGAGCCATCAAAGAATAATTTTCATTGTCAGATAATGCTAATTTTAAATAGGCTCCTATAACCTTATGTGACGGGAAGCGTAGTTTTTCTCGATTTAAAAATGTTTTGGCGGATAACACAATTTTTTTAAATTCAAAACACTTAAGATGTGGGTTGTTGTCCATTGTAATGGTGGAATTTAATGCCAAACTATGCCAGCATTCATTAAGGAAGGTATGTTTATATGAAATATATGGGTCATTCTTGTGAAACAGGCAAATATTAGTCTTTGCTTATTAATTTTATTAGGGTTTAGAGTAAAAAATATTACATACAAAAAATAAAACCCTATTTTAATGATATGAAAACATTATTCAAATTAATATTTTTTTATTTTTTTAAAACATTTTTTATGGTTAGAACATGTCCAAAGTCATTGTCCTGGCCTGTCTCCACACACACTTTGTCATAATAAAATCAGATTGATCTAATAGTTATTTAAAATTTTAAAAATATCTAAGTGACATGTTTTCATATTTATTCCAGGCTTAGCAAAATTCTTAATTATGACTTTTTTAATTTTTGAATAACATGTCTAATGTATTCCTAAACAGCTGTCTCCAAAATAATAATCATTGTCCTGGCATCTTGAGTTACATTTGCTGGTGCAATAAGAGATGGCAGCACATGTTAGCTTTTGGGTGGTTGTTGAAGTTTTGTCTTTCTGCTACTTGAGTGTGTGTGTATTATAGTTTTTTCTTTCCAGTTATTTGACAATACCTAATTTGAATAGAGGTTTTGTCTATTTATGTTTTTAAACTGTCAGTGTCCTCATCAGGAGGGAGTGTGAAAGGTGATACAACTTCAATAAAGAGGAAAAGATAGGAAGAGGAGTTAAGTTAAAAAGAAAAAAAAAGGAAACGGATATCGTCCCGAGTCTTCTCCCTTCAATCCCCCAGCTCTTTGAGATCTATGGCCACAGTGTCACTCCATTTAATTCTGGGTCGCCCCTGAGGACTTCAAGTGCCAGGTGTACCGTCCATGACAGCTCTCAGACATATTTCCAGTTTCATTCTGGCTACATACTCCACTCATCTAATCTTGTTTGATCTCATTTTTTGTATTATATCCAGTTTCTCCATCAACTCATAAATTTCCTGGTTCCTCCTTCTATATCCGACTTACTCTCTCACTATTTCCCATCTTTTTCTCATGACTTCTCTATCCCTTTTGATCATGCTCTATGTCCCCAAGCCCTATGAATTATGAAAGTAAAAATATTATTATTGGTTTAGCTATTTTGTATTTTGTTTACTGAAACAAAGCTGTAATCTGTTTAAGTACTAGTTCTTTTTCACCTACGCATCTTATTATCTGTTCAGGTTATATGCATAATTACTCTGATAAGGGAAGGATGAGGAAGGAAGGATTTGTGAGGTAAATCTACCCGAATTTGTGTGGAAGGAGTGTGGGAAAAATTGAAGGGAAAAACCTCCCATAGTAGGATCGACCAGGACTAGAACGCCAAGCTCCCATATCAGCAAGCCAGTCTAACATGAGAATAACGCCTAAGACCATTTGGCCACTGAACCGGGTTAAGTGTTAGTTCTCTTGAAAGCTAGCAATGAGTTTCCACATGTACGTTAATCAAGAGAGGCACTGTGTTAAATCTTTCAAGTGGTCACACATTCTTTATTGTATCATCTGAAACTCAAATGATCAGCTAAACATATTCTGATTTTCAATTTAAGAGTGTGGGCATTGGTTAATGTAACCACTTGAAACTAAAGATCAATTATAGAAAAGGGTTAAAGTTCCAATAAGAAATCTTTTCAGTACAAGCGAATTTAGAACTCCCTAGCTATTCGCCACTTTCACACTTCTTTATAAAATAATTATCAAAAGTATTAATTTATTTAATACCTATGATGTTTCAAATATGCTAGGCAAAATTAACATAAAATAAATCAAGTAATTAGAGAAAATATAATTTTCTATGTATTTTAAGTAACATGTTTTAATAATAAATTGAGATATGGCTTTTCATATATATATATACACACACATAATTATATGGAAAAAAGAAAGGAATGAATATATAATTATTTATTTATTCCTTTGCACCAAAAAAAGTGAATTTCTGATATTTTGGGACTTTAACCCTTTTCCATCATAGGTCCCCAATTATAAACTATTTAAAGGTAAGAAATTACCATAAACTATTTTATTTGTTTACTATACTTGACTTTCTGAAGAGCCCATTGTTAAAAATTAGGGGTGACATAGCACACCAGGCCCATCCCTTAACATTACCTTAGCTTGTGTGCGGCTGACCAGATCTTCAAATGCAGCTGTTCTGAATGTTTCGCTCAGCTGCAGGCGATGTTCCTCCTCGGCTTCTTTTTTTGTATCCGGAGACTCGGAAAGAATTTTCTTCATTGACTCAAATGTTAATTCTTCCTCAGGATGTTTCTAATAAATATGTCAAAATATTATAGATTGTATGCATACAAACTTCTTACAATCAGTACATATAAAAAATAGTTTGGGATTAAAAATATCCTGACCATTAAAAGATTGAATGGAATATAATATATTTTCCCTACTTAAAAGGCATTGAATATTTGATGGCGTTTAGTGAGGAAGCCACTTTTCACATTAGCGGTCATGTGAATCAACACAACAATCTTTTGGGGTACCGAAAAGCCATGAGTAGTTTGTGAGCACGAACGTGCCTCCCAAAGGTTAATGTCTGGTGTGCTGTTATCACTGCTGGTGTAATTGGACTTTAATTTTTTGACACAGCAACAGTGAATTCCAAATTCAACTCACATATTAATTATAGAAAAACCCAAACACTCAGACCTCATACCATTAATTTACAACTTAATACAAACCAAATCAGAAAGAGAGGGAAAAAAAATCATAAACACATGGGAAAGGTAACCGTTCATGCTTATTATGTTTACTAAGATTTAAATTTTAATTCAGAATTTGTAGGTGTTAAATGAGGATTCAAATTTTTTTAAAAAAAGTGGATTCAACAGATATAAAATATTTGGATTAAAATTACTAAACCTTACTTTTGATTTTAAGTTAATAAAACTTGTATAGTTATAAGGGATGGGATTGAGGAGGATCTCATCAGGTTGTTGGCTGGAAGAATGGGCAGGACAAATTCTGAAGGAGCTCTGGCGATGTCTGAGCAGTTCCAGTTCCCATTGATAATAAACCTAAAAGGCATAGCAAACACAGTCATGTGTGTTGGAATTGAGGAAAAATTGGTATTCTTCGGGGGTGGGGAAGCCCGGAAACAAATATTGACGGCTAAAATACTCAGATTATGGTCAATAATTGCCATTCTGAGCTTTTATGTACATTACAAATCAATATCCATATGGAAAAAAGCTTAGGTAAACAAAATATTACAAACAGTTGTGTAATAAAATATTTTTCAATTAATTTTTGTTCATAAACTTATATAAATAACCATGATATAGTATTTTCCCAATCATAAAACCAATTAAAATAAATATTCAAACTTTGATTCAACTTTTGAGAATATTTCATATATTTGATTCGGGTTCGCTTCAAATTGGAAAAAATGGACTTTACACACCCCTAGTATTCATCAAACTTAGCTTAGAAATTACATTAACCCTGAAGCTAGAATATAAGGTGGTAAGATGAATACATGTTACAAATACTTAATTCTTTTAGGTCCATCTTGGTATCAACCCAGACTCACCTGCTCTATAGTCAATCTCCCTTATCACACAAATATTAGGAAGAGTTGCCCAGAATAGTAGATCTCAATTTTCTTACAAATATACATTTCTTACATCCAAAAAAGGTTTCTATCTCTACTTTCACATATCCATACATCAAGTGATTTGTAGCTTTTGATAGACCTATAAAATAAAACTGTATAATGATGTAAAGTAAGTGAAAGTGAAGGAAGCCAACCTGAAAGGATAGTTAGGTTAGGCCTGGATAGGGACAAACACACTTCTTAATTTCTTCCTACACTTTTCACACTTCCTACTTTGGCTGAATACATTGGACTTAAGTCAGAACCTCCGAGAATATGCATGAACAATCAGTTTCAATACTAACCACAAAATCTAGATAAACCAGTTCCTTCCCACGCTAACACCCACAGAAAGACTAACTTCTGCTACAGCACCACCAGAGTATTCAAAGCATTCTCTACAACCAATTGTAACAACTCTCAGTTAAGACAATGAGAATTTACACATCAATAGGTGACCACATCCAAACTACCTTCCGATTTGAACCTGAGATAATATATCCAAAACAAGTTATTAACTTTTATTATTTTTTTAAGTAGGAAAATAATAGAGCACAAATAAAAGTCAAAACACTAACGCATATTTACACACACGTTGATATTTCAATAATACTACTACCAACCATTACCACAACTTCTTGAGGAAGATGCTATTATTAGTATTAAAATATTGAAGTGTGTGTAAATATGTGTTAGGGTTTTTACTTTTATATGCACTCTTTTATTTTCTGACTATTATATCATTTTATTTATCACAAATTGTTTTTGATCAATGCACTTAATTTCATACTTATTACCAGGCTTTTTTTTCTGAAAAAAAAAGTGATGGAACTCATCCAATACCTAGGCCTAGTCTTTATGTAATTTAAAGCAGTCCCTTGACTGGAGTGATTGATTGCCTTTTCTGGGTCTCTCCTCAACCTCCCCTTGATTTTTCCAACTCCTAAAATACCCCATTACTGGACAAAATTCTATTTTATTGATAAGTGTAGGGACATGCAAAATTAAGTTTTGTAGCAAAATAATATTTCTTCATTGATTGAAATGTGTTAATAAAGGCAAAATAAAAAATTACAAGGTTATTCTTATAACTAGCCACAGATCCTTTTAGTTTAGATATAGCCTAGCCTACCACTTTATAAAGCTGTTTATTAAAAATTTAAAATATTTTCCACAGTTTGGCCATTTCTCCTTCATCCTTCTTCCTTGTCTTGCTCTAAGTGTCTATGGCAAAGTGACATCCACGAAGTAGCCATGTCCTAACATAGTTTGAGGGATCAAAACTGGTTAGAGGGGGTCCGACAATCCTGATGAACATGAGGTTTTTTATGGTGTCCACTAAAATTATGTTCATTTGTGAAAAAACCCTCACACACTCACTTGACAACAATGGAATTGTGTATTGTGTACTTAAGGTGAAGGATCTTTATAGCCATTGAGTCATGATTTTGAGAATTCCCTGAAAGCATGAATCATTTTCCTATCATTGAGTTGAAATCATTTTGATAGTTCAGAAATTTCTTCTTCTCTAAAAAGGATGTTATCTTTTGCCCCTGTTGGCCAATTCCTGGGATCTAAAACCACAGTACACCTTGCCATTTCCACATCACTACTATAAATAAGTCTTTTTTTGGACAGTTTTTTTCAAGCTTTCATAAAAAGTATTTGGTGAAATTGGAGGATCATCCTCTCTACCTTTCTGGTGTAGAACAACCACACTAAACTTCAGATTTGCAGCAGCTCCAAGAAACTTTTTATATGTTGGACCTGGAAATTCTCTTCTCTTCTCAAACACTCCAACAAGATCTTTGAATTTGATATGAGCTTTGTAAAGATCCGTTTCTTTCTTGTAGGTCGAGGCTGACTTCGTCCAATTCCTGGAGAGCATCCCACATCAGTCCAAGATCTAAAATGAGCTCAACTGAAGTTATTTTCTTTAGCAGGCCCTCATACATAGCCCGATCCTTTCTGTCTCTTGTATTGTCTTGACTGGCTACCTCAAAATGCAGAATTAACATGTTTAAAAATGAGGTGGCCCAATAGCTAGATAATTTTATAATAAAGGAAAGTGATAACACTAAAGAAAAAGGAAAAATAAACTATTAAGAGTAAATTTGATGAAGAAAGCCCACCTAGGGAAAGAGGAACAATGTGGGAAGA
>CABFOW010004196.1:35876-60123 GCA_902141385.1 Timema californicum
TTATTATCATTATTTTCTTATCTATTATTATTTTTATCATCAGCATCATCAGTTTTCTATAAATATTAACATTAATCAAGGAATTTATCTTTGCTCCCAAAAACAGTTGGTACAATGTGTTTCTAACAGTTTCTTTTTAAAAATTTAAAATGGAGTAATCCATTGTTTGTGTACTATGTACTTTCTTCTTCTTTGTGTTTGATAAAGGCAACAATGCCGAAATATTATGATATTTGTGTTAAAATGTGTGTGTGACTACTTCTACTATAGAAGACAGAAGAAAGGAAGATGTCACCTTTGTGCATTGGATTCTTCCCACATTTTTCCTCTTTCCCTAGGTGGGCTTTCTTCATCAAATTTACTCTTAATAGTTTATTTTTCCTTTTTCTTTAGTGTTATCACTTTCCTTTAATATAAGAATTAACATGTTGTAATTTTACCATAACGCAGCAACAGTGTTGTAGCTGGAGGCAACCCATCTTGTGAACGAAATTAGTCTTAATTTAGGAACTTGAGTTTCCAGCATTTCTGCACAAACTTCAATATCTCTTGCGATTTTTTTGGAGATGCATGGTAGATCCCATATAATTTGTCCAAGATACTTTTAAATCAGTTTATACCACCAACTTCTTTTATGGCAACATGGAAGGACAACTCTAATATGTGATTTGAACAGTGCCACGAGACAATAGAAGGAAACATTTATTTAAAAAGCATTGCAACATCACTGTGAAATCTAAACATAACAGCCGCTACATCACAAGTCAATGCAATTAAATGATTCCTCATAAATTTTTCAGTGAATCCTAGTGACTGTAGGCGTGACATTAAGCTTGAGAATATTCCATTTGCAGTTACACTCTCTAGTTCAATTAAGTTAATAAAAAGGTTTAGTGGCTCCTCCAGACTTATTCCTTAAAACAGAACTCGAACAAAAACTATCAACATAGATTTCTGGCTCATTGTTGTAGACTCATTTATACTAAGTGAAATCTTACTTTTTAAGTCAATGATTGCCTTTATTAACATTTTCCTCATTTCCTCTCCTATGTGGTTGACAATGTTAATACACGAGTTTGTTGAATGTAATATTCTTTCCATGTCAATTCCATTCAGCTCTTGCAAATTTATCTCATCCTCAACGTTAATGAGTGACTTTTTTTTTGCCACTTTGTAGGCTGTACGGAACACCTTACTTGTTATTTCTTTTTCTCTATCCATAGATTTTAAACCGATGTTTTCTAGTTTCTCTTTCTTCGCTTCTTCCTCAATTTTAACTACAGTTTTATGCACAGTGCTGTCTTTGTGATCAAAAATTTTCTTTCTTAAAGATGGTTTAAATTAGGAGGGATAGCCCGCACACTCCTAATTTAAACCATGATTCAGCCTAATGCTATATTCCAAATAACCTTTCTTAAAAATGTTAGCCACTGTTTACGATTTTCTCCATTACATGAAATTTCACAATTTAGCCACTCTTTGATCATTCTCATTAGCATTTCTTTGTCAACTCCTACCTCTCCAACTTTCTTGCATGCTGCACAGCCCAATTTCCCATTATCATAGAATAGCCAATCATTTTTGAGGTGAATTCATATTTTTGAGACACGCTCCAGCAGCCAGGACATGCCTAATCAGGCTGTGAAGTTGAAGAATCAGAAGAGGAGCTAGGCTTAGGCCTACAAACAAATTTTATAGGTCTAGTTTGACTGACGGTTGGTTGTGGTGACGTTTGAAGTGAGACATTACCTTCAACTTCATCCGATTTCTGCTTTTTACTGGGCCGCGCATAAAAATACGTTATTTTCTTCATATTTGACAGAGAAAATACATTAAATTCCTTGAAAAACAAAATTCAGTCCAGGCTATACTGTAAAAACTTCTTAGCAAACGCAATATGAATCCTTAATCACCATTGATCAAAACTACCGCTGTAGGCCTACATTACACACCATAAATTGAATGACAGAAATAGTTAACTGACTTTTTACAATTCTTAACTTTACAAATTCATGAATCACAACAACAAAAAAACCTATATGAAAATGAACAGAGAATCTAGTCTCAAAACAGACACGAATCACATGATTTTTCATGTAATACAGTGTGACCAACCTTTATTTTACCTCGTTTATTCCCTTCTTATGCAGTAAAGAAACTTGTGGATCATTTCTGTAGCGCCAGAAGCTGTCACAAGGAGCGCTAGTTATTGCGGTGCAAATATATACTTAGTAATTTTATGTAAAAAAAGTTTTTTTTCTCAAAATATATACAATTTTTCATTTAATTTTATCAATTTTAAAATTTAATTCTTGGCCAAAAAGATGCCAAAACGCCGTTCCGGTGCGTTTCGCCAGAAAAAAAGCTCGGCTTATTATTATTTTAATTATAGTGCTTGTTAGTTTTTTATATATTTTGTTGGTTATTAATTATTCATTGAGTTATCTATTTAAACCTCCATTCTGTTACATCATCGATTTGGCAACACTGCAAGATTTCAGTTATTTTTCAAAATTCTTCAAGAAGCATTCAGTTCCATATAATATCTTTGTGTTTAGTTGGGTTTCTTTATTTGAAAAAAGAATATTTCCAAAAATTAAACACTGTGTAACTGTGAATAAGTGTAAGAAGAAACGAAAAGCAAAGGTCCCCGCCCCCCCTATCTAGGCTTAAACTAACTTACCTTTCATATTGCTTCCTTTACACTATTGAAAAGTGTTTCTACACAATTCTATATTTCCAAGTCACTAGGTAATGATTCATTTTATTATAAAATAGCACTAGTGTTCCACTTTTCTTTCTCCTCTTTTTTGATAATAGCAATAATGCCAAAATATAAAAACTCTAGTGTTCAAATGTATGTGTGACTTTCTACTAAAAGAAGCCAGAAGAAAATAAGATATCACAGTTGTGCATTGAACTCTACCCATACTATTTCATCTTTCTCTAGGTGGGGTTTATACACTCAATTTTTTCTTGATTAGTCAATATTTCCTTATTTATATAGATTTTCATTTTTGCATAATAATTTAGCCATTGGGCCTCCTCATTTTTTATAGCATAACATCTTATTACCTAACTGGTCCACTGTTTAGGTTACACGCATGGACTCATTGTTAAACATATAAAATAATACCAAAAATATAGCAAAATATTAACAATGTTGAGCATAAATAAAATATTCATATTTTCTAGAAGATGCTCCAAATGTTCATTTGTGAGAAAATAAAAGTACACCAGAGACCTTTAAATAAATTGGCCTAAAGCATACGTCAGCCACAATGACATAACAGAGACCTTTAAATAAATTGGCCTAAAGCATACGTCAGCCACAATGATATACTGACCTTGGTAACCCCTGGCGAGGACGATACACTGTCCACATCCATCTGGATGGAGTTAAGTTCAGCTGCACTGCCAGAGTCCACCCAGGAGTGCCTGTGTGTCTGTGTAGGGCCCCCAGCCGAATACGGGGACACCTGTTGCAGCCGAGCGGGATCAAACCCTGCTCCCTTCAAGCACTCTGTGACTGCCATCTGGTCGACCAATGTGTCTGGTCCCAGTTGCGTAGGAGAAAGAGAGGTATCTGGGTCATAATGGACCAGTAGGTCTGGCAGTAGGTGAGTGGCTTTCGCGGCTTTACGAGCTGCTACTACCTGCCATTTATATCCAACATCATATCATATATACACTCTTTGGAATATGTTTATATTTAATGCAAATTCCTTTATTTATTAATGTCACTCAAGAGAAGATTAAAGTATAGTTTTTAAACACACGGGTAAAATATGAGAAAACTTCAAAATTAGTGTAATAATAATACATTTTTCTCCCCTTTCTCCATTCTTGTACCACCTCCTATTTTTCACCCTCTCACCTAGGCCTATTTATTTTACATCCATTACTATTTCCAGCCTTTGGTCTGGGTCAGTTTTTTATTCAAACCATATTATTTTTCATTACCGGCTTGCTAGGCCTGTCGTAGCTTCACATACTTCACAATTTAACTTAAGATTAGGACAGGCACAACACCCAGTCCCGGCCGTTAATTCATCACTGTGAAAGGGTAAACCCACATTTCACCAATGATGAATGTTTCAAACATGCCAGGAATCAAATCAGGGACCCTAAGTTCAATATAAAGACATGCCACTGACTGAACTAAGGTGTCTAATTAACCTGGGTCTTTATCTTTCCTTTTTATCTCTACTGCTTAGAGGATGCAAGGAGTTTGGGGTAGTGGCATTTTGGGGGTTGCTATCACACAAAATAATTACAATAATTTAGGTGATTTATTTATTCTTACTAACCTAATATTTAAAATGTGCGTATGTACAAAATGTATTATTTATTTGAGGTATTTAACCTGCACTTTCTGAACCAACTGGTTACATCAGCACATGATAATTTCTATGAGAAAGAGCGAAAGAACCTACCAATTTTGCAGAGAAAGGTATTTTCACATACCTTCATGGGTTCTTTAATATGCCACAATTGACATGGGACCGGCGGATTAACTTCCCCTTCGAAAGAAGCTGTGCCACGGAATTTTATCGTTCAAGAAAAGTCTGTCTATCCTGACTAGGTTTGAACTCACAAACATTGGATCCTGCGGCGAGTACTTTGCCTCAAGACTACAGAGGTCGACCATATATAAAAAAAAACTAAAAATATCCTTCCATTTCAAAGCTACAATATTCTTAACTTTACAATGCCTTTAAATAAGAGTCAAAGAAGAAATAAACAATGTCCTTTTATGCATGTGTGTTGTGGGTGTGGCCAAAAGTAAGAGATGTTTGGGGAATCAGGAGTTTGGTGCAGGATGTACTTTTTACACACCCTTCTTTCCTTCCTCATTGCTGGGCAGCCCTGTCCCATCCTCACCTCGTTCGATTACATTACCAAATGTTGAAGAGTATCAAAAAATAGGTTTCTTAAACATATTTTAATCTTAATATTTACATGTAATCTTGTGAACATTAAAAATTTATCAGATAAAACACATTTTACTACCCATGTTATCCACATATATCTTAGTTATATTATTATTATTATTAGGGATAAGGAAGTTTGAATTTAGAGGAAGTGTAACCAATTTTGTATGAAGAGAAAGTGGTATACCTAACCAGCTTTCGAACCATGATTTTCCCTTCATTGGTAAGCCAGTCTATTGTGTGAGCTACACTTTTGATCCCACAGCTGCCATAGCAGGTGTAATGTAAGTGTCGTGGAAAGAATCCAACCTTAGAGAATGATTAGATTAAGCCTTGATAGAACACAAATCAACTTTTCTATTCATTTCTTCATACACACTTCACCCTTACATCTTCTAATCATTTTCACATCCACACATGATTTTAGATTTTTTGAAAAATTATTTTTTCAAACTAAGAATGACACACACAAATTAATTTGGCAACTACACATATGAAAACCAATGAATAAACAAGTTTATTTGTTTAAAATAATATGTATGAAATAATGTGCACTAAGCAAAATATAATAGAACATTTAAATAAAGTGATGAAATTGTAGAAAAAATAAAGCTCAGCCAGGCCTCCACCATGGTTCGGATTCCACGTTAAACTGTAGGTCCTCCATTTCATCCCACAATCACCCTACCATTACACATTAGCATAAGTGCGTATAACCCAAACAGGTAGTAAGATGTGGTAATAATGATTAATTATTATTATTATGATAATAATGACAATGACAACAATAACAATAATAATAATTAAATAATAAAATAACTCCACACATATTTACACACACACTTCAATATTTGAATGCTCTTATTGCAACTTCCTCAGGAACTACTACTTCCTGAGGAAAATGCAATGAAAGCATCGAAATACTGAAGTATGTGTAAATTTGTGTTAGTGTTTTTAATTTTATGTGTGCTTTATTTTCCTATAATTCTACCATTTTATGTATTTTTTATTATAAGTTTATTCTTTTATATCAGGGCCTAGCCTAGCTCTCCTATAGGCTTCCTACCCAATCCCTTGTTTTACATTAGTAAAGTATTTCCACACTGCTTAAATAAGTAGTACTCTAGTCATATTTTTAACTTATGTTATATAATAGTTATAATGCAAAAGAACAGCAGTTTTACCAACCTTCTCAGCATACTCTAGAAGTGGAGTGATGTGCACAACATTTGGGATAAGAAGCAGCAGGCTTGCCACAACAGCATGAAGGTTGAATTTCTGGGCCGGACTAAGAGAACCATTTGTTAAAGCCATATCCTGGAGAGGAGACACATAAACTTAAATCATCCAAATAATCAGATATGCAAACATAAGTTTTAATTTTTATTATTAATATGTTAAGGTATTTAGCTATTAGTTGAAACTATAGATGGAACACTCAAATCCTATAGTATTTGAGAATCGTAGAAAATCTTAATAAAAAGCATCTTGAATATATTTATGAAGACTCAAACATCAAATAACAATTTTAAGAAATTGGTAAAAGGAATTATATAGATATGGCAAAAAAACATCATTTTTCAGTGGTAACAAGCCTAAAACAAGTTTATATTAAAAGTGTTAATTTTTACAAAATTTCAAGAATTTTAAAGATTAGAGAAATATATTTGACCCATTTCTACAAACTATCATAAAGCCAGTTTCATAGTACAGCTCAAGCGTGACGCTACACTAAATACAATATTAAATCGCCCTAGACCAGAGTTTAGCTAGGTGTCTGTCATCTTATGTTTGGTTTCAAGCCGCACTTGAGGTGCACTAGGTCTGACTATGAATTAGGCTCTTAATAAAGGATAAGAAGGGTAAATTATTGGATTGAATGAAGAACTGAAAAACAAAACATAGAAGAAAAAAAAAATCTCACAATCTTTGGTGTACACAGTCAATGATGAAACCACGGCAAGTTAATGTACACCTAGCTATAGCAATTCCTACTTATTGAAGATCAAATCTAATAATTTTGAAAATTATTAGCAATGATGGTTGCATGACTTAATTTGTCACCCTCGTGCTGCACTGGTTTGCTGGTGACATTATTGAGGTTTGAATCCCAGTTGGGTGAACTGAGGGTGGTTTTAATAAAATGGTTTTCCACTCTGCCTCATTATGCAGGCAGATTTTCTATATACCTAAATTTTGACCGTCAGAAGTGACAGCTGCTAAACACATGTTTTTGCAGATCATATAGTTCGGCGCAGGGATGCATAATTTGGTCTGGCAACTTTTCAATACAAGAATAAAAACTGGTTATTTTCCTCAAGTGTTTAAAATAAAATAAAGAATGTCAACATTTACATTTTTTTTCTCAACGAGATAATGTCCGATTTAAAAAATATTAATGACTGATGCAAAAAAAAAGCCGTTTATTTTTAAGGGAATTCAGTTTAACAGATACTAGTAAGAGTTTATATGGATGATGGTGGAATCTTGCTAAGTTTCATCAGAAAAAAAAAAGTCATATTTTTTATTAGTTCTGCTATGAATTCATAAAAATATTTACTAATGTTTATGCAGGCAAAACAAAAATCCTATAGAAATATAATTAAGAATGTACTATACCATATTCTTTAAAATTTAAAAATGACACCTGGACAAGGGAATAGAGTCCCAAGACCTTTGGCCCGATATGCCAATGCTCTACCCACTGAGCTATCCAGGAGTCATCCCAGGCCCAGGGTCATTCATCACTCATATTTTAAGGCAGAGCCTGTGATGGATGTGCAAAAATCGTTGGCTACAAACGAGTGATCAACTAAGATCACAAGCTATCAGATAACGTAGCGATCTTCGACTCAGTAGGGATTTATGCTGCCAATAGTAAAATGACAACTGTACAAATGTGCATATCACGATGGATTAAATAACCAAGATATTTTGTTAGTTATGGTTATAGCCGCATATACCATATTATATTCCTTAACTTTAAAAATCACATTAATTAATTAACAAATAAAATATCTTGATAGCTCATGATATTAATTGATTGACAAAATCTGTATGTCCATCACAGATTCTGCCTTAAAATGAGTGAAGAATGACCCTGTGTATGGGAGAACTCCTGACTAGCTTTGTGTTTAGAACATTGGTGTACTAGGCCAAAGTTTCCGGGTTCAATCCCCGTGTCCAGGTGTAATTTTTAAATTTAAAGAATATATTTTAAAATGGTTATAATTGTAACTAACAAAACAAAATAGCTGTTAGTTTTATTTATGAAAGAACAATAAGCAATTAAAGAACAAAGAGCACATGCTCGCCACTCGGAGATATAGACCGGAACTAACAAAGACGTTGCGTTGCGTAAGACGCTTTGGTGACGTCATCACAGAAGTGACTTCACAAATCTAAAAGTGGAATAGTTACTAAACTCGTGTTTGTTATTATAGGCCTAGTTAAGAGAATGTTCATTTATTATACACAACACCCCCTCTCAAACACGCGTTAACTTTATTAATGTCTATCACGCCAAGTCCTTGTATGCACTGATGATGGCTTGGTCCGAACAGTCCTTTCGTGAGCACATCAGCTACCATCTTGTTTGTTGGAATGTATTTCACATTGATTTCGCCTCGTTCAAAAACTTCACGCACATAGTGATGCCGAATGTCAATGTGTTTGGTACGAGAGTGGTACACAGGATTATGCATGAGCTTTTCTGCTCCTTGATTGTCACAATAAACAAGAGTTGGTATTGCATTAACACTCAAGAACCCGATTTCTTTTAACAGGTTTCGTAAGTAAACTGTCTCTTTTGCTGCTTCCGTAAGAGCCATGTACTCTGCTTCAGTGCTTGAAAGAGCCACGGTGGATTGTTTTCTCGCCTCCCATGTCACGGCAGAGCCTGCCACTTGAAAGGCGTAGCCTGTGTATGATCTTCTGTCATCAAGGGCTCCTCCCCAATCTGCATCCACGTATCCAATCAGTTCAGCGCCAGATCTCTTGTAGACTAGTCCATGGTTGCTCGTACCTTTCAAGTATCGTAAGACGCGCTTCGCCGCAACCCAGTGTCCTTTTCCGGGGTTTAGGTTGTACTGGCTCAAAGAGCTCACCGCATACGCAATGTCTGGTCGTGTAGATACTGCGAGGTACATCAGAGAACCGATGAGTTGCTGGTACGGAACTTCGCTCATTTCCTCTGCCTCCTCCTCCGTAGATGGCTCCATGGCTTTGGATAATTTGCTGTTTCCATCTAATGGGGTATTTACCGGTTTGCAGTCTTGCATTCCGAACTTTTTGAGAACATCTTCTATGTACGATTTCTGTGACATAGTGACCAACTTTGAATTTTCATCTTGTTTGAATTCAATTCCAAGACAGTAGTGCAGCTTTCCTAAGTCTTTCATTTGGAAGTTTTGAGACAAATCGTCTCTCAATCTTGTGTAGGCTTCTTTACTGTTTGTAGCTATGATCAAATCATCTACATAAACAACCACGATAAGAGTCACACAACCATCATTCATGTGGTACACACACTTGTCACAATCTAATTGTTTGAGTCCAAAAATTTCTAGTCTCTCGTGCAACTTTTTGAACCACTGTCGGCCCGACTGCTTTAGGCCATATATGGACTTTTCGAGTGAACAAACTAGATGCTCCATTCCAGGGGTAATGAAACCGTCCGCCTGTTCCATATAGATCTGTTCGTCAAGATCTCCATTTATGTAGGCCATTACAACATCAAGCTGATACAAAGTAAGGCCTAACTCAGCTGCTAGGGCAGCAACTAGTCTTATTGAGCTAAGTCTTGCAACAGGTGAAAATGTTTCATGGAAATCAATCCCTGGGCGTTGGTTATAGCCCTTCGCTACCAACCGAGCTTTCCGGCGTTCGACATTACCGTCTGGCCCATACTTTGTTCTGAGTACCCACCGACAACCAATGACAGCTTTATCTTTTGGGCGTGGTTTCAATGTCCAGGCCTTGCTGTGTGTCAGAGCGTTGAACTCAGCTTCCATCGATTTCTGCCACTCAGCTGCATAAGGTCCTTCTAAGGCTTCTTGTACAGATGGATTTACTGCCTCTTCATACATCAAGCTCGCACTTTCAGGTTTTGGCGTAACCAGATTAAAATGTTTTGCTGGTCGTCCCGGCTTTCCTGTTTTAATCAATTTAGGTCGACCAGGCCCCCTCTTATTCTCAATCACTGTGCAGTCTTTGCTTAAATTTTCTGATTTGAGGTAATTCTCATTGACTTCAATAGGCCTATCAGGATCAATGGGATCACTTTCTTGAACTTTATCTACATGTCCATCAGCATTAGAAATAGGGTCTTTCACACTGTTATCAACATATAAGTAAGAAGGTTCAAAGTTCGCACACTCCTTTTGTTCATCCGAAACTTTGACAGTTTCAAAATTTTCCAAAAATTTTACATCTCGGCTTCTCAATATTTTTTGTTTTTCTGGGTCCCAAATTCGATACGCTTTCGATTCAGTAGAGTAACCCACAAAAATACCTGCCTTGGATCTTGGGTCAAACTTTCCTTTATTTGGGGCCTTATTCAGCATATATGCCTTGCAACCAAACGTCTTGAAATGTCCTATTTTTGGTTTTAGCCCGAACCAAATTTCATAAGGGGTTTGTTCTTCCAGCTGTTTTGATGGACATCTGTTTCTGATGTAAGCAGCTGTGGCAATCGCTTCGGCCCAAAAACTTGTTGGTAAGCCAGACTCCAACAGCATACATCTTGCCATCCCCACCAGCGTGAGATTCATGCGTTCAGCTTTGCCGTTCTGTTCTGGAGTTTCTGCTACGGTATGTTCTCTTCTTATCCCTGCGATGCGCATTTCTTCTGTGAACTCTTTTCCGCAGTACTCCAGGCCATTGTCTGTCCGCAAAGTTTTGATTTTCCTTTCGTGACGGTTTTCCGCTAATGCTTTGAATGTTTCAAAAGCCTTTTTCACGTCACTTTTATGTTTTAGAAAATGAACTTCTACCCAGTTAGATTTATCATCGATAAACGTTGCAAAATAAGAAGCACCACCATGAGATTTCACTCTCATTGGGCCACAAACATCTGAGTGCACTAATTCAAGTAATTTTTCACTCTTCGACTCAGACCTTTTTGGAAAAGGCGTAGCAACTTGCTTTCCTAAGATACAGGTTTCACATGTTGAAAATGTTTCTGATTTCTTAAAATTCATACCGCTAACCATGTCTTTCTGAACGAGTTTCTGCAAGTCATACGCATTTAAATGTCCATATCTTCTGTGCCACTTTTCAAGTTCACTAAGATTGCCTGCCTTACTCACGTTAGCTACATGTGTCGAACTCTCACTTTGCATGTAAGGTTCGATAAAATACAAATTTCCACGTTTACGAGCAGTTAACAACACTTCACCATTTTCGACAATTTTAGCATCATTTGCATTAAAACACACGCTTCGCCCTTTTTCAACAGTTTTTGAAATTGAAAATAAATTTGTCTTAAGTGTGGGTACAAAAAGAGTGTTTTCTAACCTCACTTTTACAAATTGGCCCTTTTTATTTGAAACATTCATTACTGCAGTTCCAATGCCTTCAATGTCAGTTGTTCTGTCATCCGCTAACCTAACCTTCTGACTTATGGTTGGCGTGAGTTCCAAAAAACTATTCTTGTCGCGGCACATGTGTGTTGTTGCTCCACTGTCAACACACCACACGTCATCTCTTCTCGTTAACTTCGCACAGAGAGTGCTCACTGAAGATGATGTCAATGTCACGATCTCTTCTGCTGCTGCATGGGTTTGCTCTGATGCCATCGAAACTTGCTTTTCATTCGCCATTTTTGTCCAGCAATCGGCTGCCTTGTGTCCCAATTTTTTACAATAGTTACACTTATATAACCGTTTTGATGCTTTAAAATTCCTATTTTGATTTTGCACACCACTTTGACCTTGGATCTGAAAAACTTTATTATTTTGATTTGTAGGTAGGCCTACACAGTTTTTATCCGGAGGTTTGTTTTTATTTAGACTTCGCCCTATGGAAGATTTTACATAGAAAGCGCCCGCACCATTTAAGTCTGCTTTCTTGTCCTGTCTTGCACTGAATTCTTCTAGAAGTTTTACTTTCAAAGACTCTGTGTCCGGTAGTTCATCTCTAGCTTCGATTGCACAACGAAAATTATCGTAGCTATCTGGCACACTGTATAATAACACGATGGTTAATAATTCTTCAGAAATGCGAATATCCATTTCATTGAGTTTGTCAACTGTGTTGAGAAAATTCGTGAGATGATCCGCCATGTTTTCTCCTTCTTGCATTTTTGTGAACAAGAGTTTTTTCAAAAGTGTAGCTTTTCTTGCAGGCCCTCTAGACTGGTAAACTAGTTCTAGTTTTTGCCAAACGTCTTGCGATGTTTCACAATGTCTTATGTGACAAAGTTCTGTAGGACTCACAGCTAAAATAATATCAGCTTTAGCTTTACGGTCAGCTTTGTCCCACGTGGCCGCGTGTCTAGCGGTATCAGCAATTGCTTCCGCGTCAGTACCTACTGCCGCTGTAGGCCTAGGATTAGTTCCATCGACGTATTCCCAGTGGCCGTTCTTAATTAAAATTGCTTCCATTTGTTGTCTCCATGTATCATAGTTTTCCTTTCCCAGCTTTTCTATAAGCATCGAGAATCCGGACATCTTGAATGAATGGATGTGATTTCAGGCGGCACTAACGATACTTATATTTATGTTACCGCTTTCCACTGCCCTATCACGTTAACAAAACAAATAGTCAATGTTTATCTTCTTCCAAAACGTTAATACAGCGTCCTGAACCCATAACCTGTTAGTTTTATTTATGAAAGAACAATAAGCAATTAAAGAACAAAGAGCACATGCCACTCGGAGATATAGACCGGAACTAACAAGACTCTTTGGTGACGTCATCACAGAAGTGACTTCACAAATCTAAAAGTGGAATAGTTACTAAACTCGTGTTTGTTATTATAGGCCTAGTTAAAAGAATGTTCATTTATTATACACAACAATAGCATAATGTATTTACATGTTTAATAAATTCTACTACCTTTAAATTATCACATACATTTGATTTTTTTGATCACAATAACAAATAATTTAAGAATGGCCTGATCTTCAACTGTTTAGCGCATATAAAATTAACATAGCTACAAAAAAATTGTGTGATATTATTTCAACTTTGTAATTAATTTTGAATTTAAAAAAGATTAAATTTTACCAATGAAAGGTCTACACACTTACCAAAATATTGTAGTCCTCAAAGTTGACAATTAAAAACCCAACAAAACACATAATTATGAAATTTTGAGGTACATCACTTCCCTTCTTCAGCAGAAGAGATTAAAACACAGACTGTCTTTAGGTTGATCATGGTTACTTAGATCCGGTTGTTTCCTATCTCTGGATTCAATTTTTTTTAATAGGCTTGATTCTGCAGTTGCTTGTTCAAACTTGTCTCTTTACACTTGGTAGCTGGATAGAATGATGTATTTATATTATATTGAATTAAATTATCTGTTATTATTGCTTATATAGAAATTAATGACATGAGAGTAGGCCTCCTTGGAAGAAAAGGAGAGATGGTTATCTAAGGATGACACCAGGGAGGTGCCTAGATTTGGTTATATATTGGTGAGAAAGTTCCCACCTTCAAAGTTAGGAAGCAATGCAGCTAGGGAGTGTGTTCCTGTGGTGAGGCCAATGTATTCAGCAATACAGTAGTTGCATTGTAACTGGTATTCTGTGGAGCAGTCATAGTCCAGTCCATGTTTTACTCTCTTCTGCTCAAGAAGAGGATTGATGTACTCTAAAAATGTCATAATTATGTGTTTTGTTGTGGTTTTAATTGTGAACTTTTAGGCTTAGTATTTTCTGGTGAGTGTGTTGGCCTTGCCCTTCTATACTCCTATCAGTATTTAATTCAAGACAGCCATTTGGCGCCATGTTTCCTTTATTTAGATACATGGTTTGTTAAGTTTCAGGTTCAACTCCTAAAGTTTGTGATTTAGTGGTGTTGAAAAAATCATGTGCACAGTACATGAATCCTAATTATGACTTTGACAACCAGAATATGATCTAACCTGAATGCTGATGACCAATCTGAGAAGATCGAGGACAGTCTCCTCTGATGCCAGCTCCACAATAAGGAGTGCCAAGGTCGTGTAAATGGCCTCAACATTCTCTACCGTGTTGTTGGATTGCTCCAGACTCTCATACAGGCTCAGGTAGATCTCAGGACCATTCTTGCGGATAAAGATTATGTCCGCACGAGATGTCTTCTCCAGAACTAACTCTAGATCGGGGATGTTTACTCTGTCAAAGAAGAGACATCTCTAATAAAATTGCAACCTAAAGTCTAGTACCAAAATATTTTCATTATTAATATAACTAAACTGTTATATTTATCATATTTTAAGTGTTTACCAACAATATTCTCCCTGTAATTCACAATATGAAAATGACAAATCAGGAAAAGTTAAATTTTATATGTTTGTAATAACAGTCAACTAAAACCATCTTAAATAAAAAAATATTAGGGTGTGTATTGAAAGCTATGTAATTCTAATGTTCAGAATCAATCGGGACCAAATTTAGTAAATGATGAGAGGCTCCTTGAAGTCAGTTTATCCTAGAAAAATAAATTCTATTAAAATGTTTATGGCCTCTTGGTACAGTGGTCAGAGTTCCTGGCTAGTGGCTACTCTAAGGTCTCAGGTTTGATTTCCGTTGATACCATATACAGGTATTTTGTTCAAGAGGTGAATTGTTTCTTTGGTCACCATAGTATGATTAACTAGGCTTAAGTTAGATTTAAGACTTCTACTGGCATCATCATCATGAACTGTTTCCAGCCTGTGGTTGGCCCAGTTTAGCAAAATGCCTCCATCTTCCTCTATCTCTCAACCACTCTTCCTCCTTTAATTGTGTAATATACTCTATAGCAGGGATGTGTATAGGTTAAGTTGGTCAATCTGGACTGAACTGACTAGAGTAGTCATAGCAGGAAGTGATGGACAACATGTTCTGTTCCAAGACTTTATCTTTGTCCTTTTGGTGTTGATACGTGCGCGAGTTATGTGTAAGGACACAACAAATTGTATCCATTCTTCCCCTCTCCCTTGAACACACTCTTATCTGCTCCTCCCATCTGTTTCTTGGAATCCTCTGCGGTCTTTTTCCCTACAATCTTCATCCCCAACATTTTCTCTGGCATCCTCTCTTTTTCCATCCTCATTACGTGCCCATACTATCTCGGTCTTGCTTCCTCTACTATCTCATCTACTCCCTGTCCACAACTCTTCCCTGGACAGCTTCATTCCCATGGCCTCCACTTTCTTAGTCTCTCTTACATTCATTGTTAATGTTTCTGCTGCATATTTGATAATAGGTGCAAAGTATACCCTGTACAATACTTCCTTACACTTCAAGGGGACTTATCTTCTCCATAGCAGGACTCATACATACCTGTATACCAACTTTCCCTGCTGTCCTCTTCTCATTAAATCCTCTATACTTTCACCTTTCTCCTCAATTACGCTTCCAAGATTTTTTTACATTCTGTACTTATCTCAGCTCTACTCCACCCAACCTAATAGTTTTATTAGGCCCTATCCGCTTCCATGCCCTTACCATAACTTCAGGGGTGCAAAATATGTTCAGAGATTTCCCAGAACATAACATTTTATTTTAAAAAATTCCCCGAGAACCATAGCATTCAAAATAAAACATTGAATCTTTTATAGAAGCTGAAGGGAATAAGGACTATTACCTACTACATTGGTTGAAAAATTCAGATTTAAATATAATTTTAATCATAGTTATTTTTATAGTACCTACAATTTAGTTGTCTCCCAGAAATGGCAACCTTCCCATTTCCTTGTGTGCATTACATATTGTAATCAATTGTTCAATGATACCAGTAGGCTTACTGGTACCAACATTTAATTTTACATGTTGAGAGTAATAGGCAATGGAGTGTAATTCCGGGAGGCCCTAGTTTAATTGTTGATTTTCATAGACTAAGTTTTTTCATAGACTCGCCACTACTGCAAGGTCTATCACTATCAACCACACTACGGGAAATACTATCGCTATTTATGACCATGAGTTTTTCCTGATCACATCATTTATGTTTTACAAAACTTCCTTACTTCTTGGCTTTTCTTGGGGATGTTTATTAGATACGTAATATCCGCATTTATCACATCTGCCATGCCATTCACAATAAGCACCGTTGATATCTTGTTTGCTCTTAAAAGTTGACATAACTAACAATTGTTTCCCTATACCGTCAAATTTTTTATAAACATTTATCTATTGTACAATGTACAAACTTTAATAGGTCCACTAAAACAACAATTTCATGGCTACACAGTTATTACAATACGCATGTCACGAGTTTAAATAAACTGCATGCACATCATCGTGTAATTAGGCCATGATATAACGGGTGACTGAATTCAAACTAAAACAACACATTGCTCACCTTTCCCTATTCTCCCCTGCCTGCTCGCCATAGCTACCAAACACCCGCGGTAGAGTAGGTGAATGATGACTCATCACTCAATCAATCCATTAATCAGGTTAAATTATTAGATTTTTCCTTTGCCCCTTATCTCAACTTCTGACTTCTTGTAGAGAACGATGACACATTATCTTAGCACCCAGACACCGCAACTCTTTGTGCCTACACCGACACTGCCTCACTATGGCACATACTGATGGTGTCGGGTGTTGAGTGTCATCAGCATTTGTTTTTCATACAAATGAAAATATCATATCAGAACAAGAATATACTAAAAAGTCAACAAAATCATTGATTTTCTATTTGATTTCCTCAGGACTGCTTTAATTTACCCCGAACTTTTTTGGCACGTTCGAACATATTCTGCACCCCTGCATCACTTCACACTTTGCTATGCTAGATTTCATTCCATATTTTTTCCCCTTCCTCATTCCATTCTTGTAGTTGTTCCTGTACTTCCTCTTCCTTCTCCCCCCATACCATCAAGTCATCAGCAAACATCATGGCTTTAATTTCTTCCTCCCAGAGCTCTCCTACACTTTTTTCAGGACCAATTCCATTACCATTATAAATAGTAATGGTGAAAGGGCACTCCTCTGCTTCACTCCATTTTTTATTTGGAACCACTCCGTCCTTCCACTATCCGTCTTAACACAACTCCTATTATACCCACACATGCTTTTCACTCCTCCACTCCTCTTTTTCAACCTCTGCCTACTCCATCACTTTCCGAACTTCATTTCTATCCAACTATAAAATGGCTTAGCCACATCCATAAATACCATTACCAAGTCTTTCCCATATTCATACCTTCTTTCCATCAGCTGTCGTATGGCAAAGATTAAGTCTATTGTAGACCTCTGTTCCCTAAATCCGTGCTGTTCCACTTTTCACCTTCCTTTCATTTTATTTCTTATCCTCTTTTCCAGAGTCTTCTAATATATTTTGTACAGTGGCACATCATCGTTATCCCCCTATAATTTGTATACCTATTCCTGTCTTTCTTGAAAATAGGTATTATAACTCTTTTTTCCCAGTGTTCTAGTGCCTTGTTCTGCTTCCAAACCACTCTCAGCACCTTGTATAACAATTGTATACTTACTTCAGCACTGGCACTACATAAATATAATCATTATCCTCTCATCGGGGCAATGTAACCACATCTACATGGTGTACCAATATCAGAAGTATGTTGCATATCGGCCGACGCCAAGGAAGGCCAGAAATGTCAAGCCAACAAACCCTAGTGGAACTTAAAAAAATTTGTTTTTGTTGGATTTATTGTTGGTTTTCTCATTCCTATTCCATAATAAGGCATGTCCATTTTCGATAAATTACAGCCCTTTAATTAAGTTAATTCCAGATATGCAAGAATTATGTAAAATAATACATGTTTTATCAAATGAGAGTAGAAATTTGTAAAGAAATCTGCTAAAGTAAAGGTGACAGGATGAGAAGGGAGAATTATTTAAAGAATTGAAAATAGTTATATTGGAATTTCAAATTGGAGGTTTTTTAGGTTGTTTTAAAGAAAACATAAGAAAGATTTTTTCAAAATTTACAATAATGATATCACAAAGTTAACATCTAGGTGAAATAACCAAAACTGAGAAATGTAGGTGTTGGATATCGTGCTTAACTCACATGGCAAAGGTGAAGGCTTGATATTTAGTTAGGTAAATGGGATTTCCCCACCAATTAGACTCTCATCTTATTTCAGAGGCATTTAATAAAATTCTCCCTCTCTTATTTTGTTCCAGAGGCTAGCTAATTAACTCACGTTGGTTTAAGGAGTTTCTCCAGGTTGTTATGCCTGTCTATGAGTGTGTGAAGAATCTTCTGCACTAAAAGTCTCATGTCAGGGTCAGCGGCCAGAGACATCCTCAATAGCGGCTCCAGAAAAGACATGGGGAATGTTGTATTGAAGTGGATGGTCTGGTACTTGGTACCAACCTGGTAAAAAAAAACACATGATTTTTAAGTGTTCCTACTTATTAAAAGAAAAGAATAGCAGTTTCTTCTTGAAGAAATAGTTTTTGATAATTTACAAACCCATATCAGTGGTAATGTAGTTGAAGACATCACTCATGCAATAATCTGGATCCCCGATAATAGGGAGATTCAAGGTTTGAATCTAATCTAGGTGTATTGAGGGTGATTTTTCACATTGGATTTATTATTGGTTTTCCCGTCCCTTCTCCAAGATAGTGTATGTTCATTTTCTATAAACTACACCCAATAAATTAAGCAATTTATAGCCTTGATGTTGCATTATAATAATTAAAAAAAAAATATATGTTTGACTTTTAGAAACTAATGGAGGTACCTTAAGAAGAGATTTCAAGAGGATGTTCTGAAGCAGCACATCCCCTGGCCCACTGAACCCCCTGAGATGGTCGAGGGAAGGGTACGGCACTTTGCTCATGATGAACATCATGATTTCTATCTTCTGGTAGTCTGGCAGGTGGTTAGCAAACTCTCCTAGGGCGTTGATAAGAGCCTCTTGGTACAACTTCTCATCTCGCTGAGCTACAAGATCATCAGTGGGGGCTTCCCGTGTTACAGACACACGCAGGTGGCTCAGGAGGGAGTTGATTATTTCCAAAACCGAAGGACCTGAAGACAAGAGTGATTTAACCCTTTGATATAACATTTAATTGAGCTGTGTGAGCCACTTGGATTACTATTTAATTTAACCTCACTATACTTTGATGAACAAGTATAGGTGAGCCCAACTCATCATTGTACCTGCGGGTCACAGTGGCATTTAATCAATGGAAGCAATGTTTTCCTAAAATTAAAAAAGGGGATAAAGAGAATAAGAGGAAAATAATGTTAAAACCAATTACTATAATTAGAAACCTCTCCAACAAGGATACTGCTAATAATAGTTTCTATTGACAAAAAAAAAAATTGAAACCGGCAGACCCACTCCATTTTTAGGTGCAGAAACAAAAAAACTTTGACATTTCAACCCTCAATTTTATGAATGTATTTAGTAATTATCGGGGTTATGGGTTGGTGGGAAATTATATAGTTGACATTATTATTTACTAACAATAATGGCATGTAAAATAAATCAGGATTTAGTGATATTAATAATATTTGCAAAGCTATTAAAGGAAATTCCAAAGTTCAAATGTATTATTTGCAAGCCACAATCCAAGACAAAATATCTGAAAAAGTAAATTTATTATAATAATTATTATTTTTACTTTTTTTAAGGATCTTTATTGTTATTGTTAATATTATCATTTTTATTGTTATTATTATATATATATTTTAATGATTGAGTAATATTTCTAAGATAGCCAAAGATTTTTTTTTTATTCCATTAATATTTTGTGTCAACCCCTTCCTTTATTCCCCACAAAAAAAAATTAGCCTCACTGCTTCCCTTTGCCCAGAATTGACCACATGCCACTGGTGTTTCATGGTCTTGTCAAAATATGCCAATGTGGTTAAAAACAATAAATAAGCTGAAAATGATTTTTCTCATGACTTTTCTCTCCCTTGCAATGATTGCTAGGGTGAAGTAAAATGTTGCCAGGAAACTCTTCATAGAGAAAGCATGTGTTTTACAAACAACAAAGTACATGCCCTACTTTTTATATAAAAAGGCCACGTTTCAAAAAAACATTTTTACCAATACTGGTTTTACATGGGTAGAAACCAAATTATTTTAAAATTAGTCTAACTGCTTTCGCATTTAAGAACATTACACCTCTATAATCCTATAATGTGGTAAAAAATTGTAAATTTTACATAATTACACTTTCAAACCAATCTTTCAATAGAATCTTATACTAAATATTGTGTTTTCCTATATTATTTTAAGAAAAATACAGTGGAGGCAATGATTTTTTTTAAATGCTACAAAATTCCTATACAAGACCATATTGTTATTTTGTTTGAGTGTCTCACAAATTGTTATGTTAATCATAGTATAAAGTAGGTAGCTATATTTTAGTAAAATAAGTAAATGCTAATCCTAGCTTTAAGGCTACAGTGACATTTTGTCAATGTTATATTAAACATTTTATTTATATCTTTTAAAACATTTAAAGATAGTATGAGCTGATGGACATTTTGGGGTTCCTAAAGTATTTGTAAAAAAATTCTCCCAGACTTTTTCCCCAAGATTCCTGACCAACTTCTTACAAAATTTCCATTATAATTTTACGGTATTATACAGGAGAAAATATTAATTTCATTTCATTTATTTTGGCTTCCTCCCCTACAGGCAACCTTGCCTCACCTCTCATGGATGAAGAAGAAAGCATACTCCTTGCCAAACAGTTCAGGCAAAATGATGGAAAAATAATAAAATATATCTATTCCCATCAAAAAGGAAAAGCTGACATTCATCTGAAATTGTCTTGCAGAAAGCTAGTTTACATTTCATGAATTAATCACAGGCTGCTTTTTTCAGTGTGTCTACAGATTTTGTTTTAGGAAGCTTTGCTTCTTTGAGATGGTCCCAAATTTGTAATGCCCTTTGAAAGCACTTTGCATTCTCTAACCACCGCACAATACAGAACTTTACTGGAAAAGTTGTACACGCTGTCAACTGGGTAAACAATGCTCGATGAGCTGGAGAGTCAGTGAACAGGTAGTACATGTGACGCAATAGCAATAAGCTACTTATATCCCAATCAACAGATTCCACTCCCGTTCTCAAGGAACCATGAACAACATGAAGCCCACATGTTCCCAGATTTAGCAAACTACATACTTCATTTTCTTCGACAGATTTGATGTGTTCCTCAAGAATTGTTATAAACTTTAAATTGACATTTGGGTCAACCATTGACACTTGTATCAACTTGAGCATGGAAGAGTAGAAATATTATCCAAGAAATGTTCCAGTAATTCTTCAGCTTTGTTCCTATCGAAATACACACGGTTTTAAGTAACGACTGACGACTTTATGATTTTCATTGTCCAAAAATCTAATTGCAATGTCCATTTGTCCTATTTGAATAACTATATTCAACGCTTCATCAAAACAAATTACAACGTACAACCCAAACTGGTAGTAAGATGCGGTCCTAAATTTAAAAAAAATTACCAAGTTGTTACACAATTTTAGGTGGTCCAGTAAATTGTTCTGAAAGAATGGAGCCAAACCATGCACAATGAAATATGCAGCCTTGTCTCCATCAAGGGTAAAGGTACTAGGACTCTGGCAATAGAACACTCGGGAAACATCAACTGAAAAATTGTACTTAAATTATTGCACGAATTGAAATATATTTTTTTTGTCAACAACTTGCAAAGCCCAAATTACTTCCACCTTAGTTATATCATCTTTTATAACAAAAATGTTAGGGTTTCTTTGAGGCACTATACAACTCTCACTTTTGGCAATACCTTCCCTCTGTAGCTTTACAATTTCTGATGAAACAAAAGTATGACTTGAATTGTCATTTCCCTAACTTTTTCCAAGCTTCCCTGGCTTTTATTTTTTTCCCCTGACTTTCCAGATCGTTGGAACCATGCATTTATTAATTCAACATTTTAGAAAACATTCTAAAAATAACCTAATTATAGTGGGGAGTGTAATTTAATTAATATAAGATAAGACTTGGACTTAAAGGTAATTTTTTTTAAATTATTAGGTTAGAGAAAATCAATTTTAATGATATTGATTGTAAATTTATAAAATAATAGGTTATATAAAGGAAAATGAACAGTGAAGAAACAAACAATTACATTTTATATATTATTATTACATATTATATAATTCCAAAGGTTATAAACAAACTAAATGATAAATATAACTTGATGTAAAAAAAAAGTATAAGTTTATAATGAATCTGACAAATTTGACAAAGATTGGTAGAAATTACCAATAAATTGAGAAGTATGTGAAAAAATGATTAATTGTATAATTTGAAACATTATATATTGAGATGACATTTAATGTACCAAAATGATAATAGAACTGATTTTTTTTATTACACGAAAACATATTAAAAGTTTAAATAATGAAACAAAGGTTAGACCTAATTTGGTGAATGTAAGTAAATGTTATTAGTTCAAATAGGTGAGGTCTAGAATTGTACTAATAACAACTGTTGATAAAAAAAATTATAATAAAATATGTATCAATATTTTAAAAATACAAGTAAATAGGCCTAGTTGGTACAAAAACTTTGGAGAAGTATAGCAAAATTATTTATATTACTTGAGTTAAAATAAGCCTAATATATAAATGTGTATTGTGCAGTGAATAAGGTATAATTGAGAAGTAGTATTTGGTTATAAAATAATTAATAAAGTTAAAAGAGGTTTTTTTTAATATTCCATTGCTCCTTGGGATCCAGTGGCTAGATATCTGACTGGGTTTTAGAATCTTCTACAACTTTAGACATTCAAATGTCATTGGGAAGATTTGTGAAAAACGATGAACGTGTCAACCATGTTGTTATGCATCATGCAGCACAATTGTGTGAGAGGGAAGGGGGTTGCCAGTATTTTCATACTTCTAAATTTCCTGTGTTTGGAGAAAAGAGTAATAAAATTTCTGTTTTCATCAAACTATCAAACTAGTGAAGTCATGTAACTTATGTATAAAACAAGAGGATTTAAGATTGACGAGGAAATACACCTTGTCATTTCACAGCTCTGGTTTAAGGGATAATAAGATATGTTTGAATTATATTGCTTAATTCTTCAGTTTACTTTTTTATCCAATCCAAAGAATTAATATTTTAGGCTTTTAGTTGAATGTCCATCCGAAATCTCGGCTCAGTCGGTAGGTAGTGTGTCTGCTTATTGGACTAAGGGTCTTGGGTTTGATTCCCAGCATGGCCAAAAAATTTATCATTGATGAAAATATGGGTTTACCCTTTAAAATTGATAAATCAACTGCCAGGGACTGGATGTTGTGCCTGTCCTAGCCTTAAGTTAGGCTATAGGGCATATGGAGCTATGACAGTCCTAACCAACTGGTGGTGGAAAAATATATTACTTAAATAATAAACTGTCCCAGGCCATAGGCTGGAAATAGTAATGGATGTAAAAAAGTTGAATTCCCCAAATTAACAAGTATTTCTGTATTTTTACTAGATTTTGCAAAATTCCTTGTTTTCCCAGTTTTTTCAAGACATAAAAATTCCCTTTGCTTTCCTAGTTTTTTATGTGTGTGGCAACCTCGGGCCTGGTTGCCAGACTGTTGGTTAAACAAATAAATACTTGTGCCTGGTGCCTGCATTAGTTCCATAAAGTTAAAATTGAATTGAATACATATTAATTTATATAGACAAACATATAAACTAAACAAATAGTAACAAATAGTAACACATGGTGCTAAAAAAATTCTAGAGACAATTTGGAGTAGGTTGTAAGTCATGTCTGGCTGTCAGATGAGGTTCTTCCTATGAAAATTAGACTTTGGTAAGATCTGGTATGTAAAAATAGTTAATGGTGAAATATCAACCACGCACAATGAAGAAACTTTCATTCCACATGTGATTGTGTGTGTTTATGTGACTCGTACACTCACCAACACTTTCCCCTGCGGCTATGGCAATAATCTTGGACAGCACGTCAGCAATGCTGGTCCGTATTTGAGGACTAGATTTGGAGTTATCATCAAGATGAGACATGAGGGTTTCCACAACTGTATACGAGTATTGTGACTGTAAAATAACAAACATAGTGTGAAGGGTGAGTTATATAAGCCCTGGAAACAGAGAAGGAAAGAACAGATCACCAGCCCCTAGGTTAAAAATGTTGCACTCCTTTTCGAGGCTTTACTCCCTCAACGTTGG
>CABFOW010004197.1:0-11971 GCA_902141385.1 Timema californicum
GGCAGTAGGGAGGGGGTTAGAGCGGCCGGTGCGAGTGCGCAGGAAAGATACAAGGCTGACTGAAACAGTGAGGTACAACAACGTAAGCATTGTTCTGACTCCCCTCCCCTTTGCCAGAAAAATTAGCAAAGCTCAAACCCCCTCTCACCTTAGGTGCTTACGTAATACTTGAACGTCCCAATAGTTTTTTTTTACATTCACCAATTGAACCAGTGCCTTAGTAGAGCCATTGTCTATTTTACAAACTTATCACATTTTAGCGCATCCACAGTAGCATATACGGGACAAGCTATTATTTTCTCAGAATTGTAAAGTGATTGCCAGTTGATGTCTTAAACCGACTGGTTTTTTCTGCCTTGAGGTGGTATGACTGTTAAAACTTGACAATAAGAATGTGGTTTGACTGGTTTTAAACTGGAAATAGTCAACACTTCAGTTTCAGTTGTGAGCTTTTGTGTGTGACAGGTGGGTGTTAGTTCTGGCTCTCTGTGAGGAACATGTTGCTTTAATGTATTTAAAAATGGATATTACTCCAAGGAAGCGTGAAAAAATAATTGCTCTTAAGGATTTACCATGGGTTGCAAAGCAAATTTCGTTAGATGAGCAAATATGAACCCTTAAGACCTGAGCATGTCCAACAAATTGTAAAACATCCTCTGAAACAGATGTTTTGAGGTCTTTTCACAGCAAATGGCACTGGAAGCTTAGTTCCTGTTCAAGGTATGATGAATTCATCCAAGTACGTATAAATATTACAACGTAAGATTGTTTCATTTTTGCAAACTTTTGACAGGACATTTAAACATGACTTAGCCCCATGTCACAATTCAAAGTTGGTCAAGACTTTCATGCTGGAAAATAAAAATTAATTTGCTTGATTGGCCTGGAAATTCGCCCGACTTAAATCCAATAGAAAACTGGTGGAATATTTTGAAGAAACGTTTAGGTAAGATGGACTGTATAACCAAAGAACACATGATAACGAATGATATAAAAGTGTTGTTCAACGATGATGAAGTCCAAAATATGTGCACTAAATTAGTGCAGTCAATGAAAAACGAATTCAAGAAGTAATTTCTGCTAAAGGAGGACATACTTCATACTGATACAGGAATTTATCAGTGTATAAAAAGGCATAGTTTTGGAAAAAGAGTGATTTTTACTTTCTAGCTATCTTTCAGGTAGAGAAAGTATTGTGATCGTAAAAAAAATCAAACTCAAGATTTTGATGAATCTTGACGTTTCATGACCCCCCCGAATCAAAAAAAGTGGTTTTTGATTTTCCGTCTGTCTTTACCTCCAACTAGAGCCTAAACTATTTTACCAATAAGGCTAAAACCTGGTATTTAGGATTTTCATAGTGTTGCTCCGAGGTGCTTTTGGAATTGGATATCCAACCCTAAAATTAAGGGTGGTTTACTAAAGGGCAAAAGAGAGAAAGCCGATTTTGTCAAAATCAGCTCTAACAATTTTGATTAAATTTCATTTCTAAACATTTATAAATATTCTAAAAAAATGACTTCCCTCAATGTTTAGGCAAAATGACTTTAAGGGCTCCGGTCTGATGCGTAAATTATATATTTTTTTATAATATCTCTTAAGCCATTTGAGATATGAAATTACTTATCGTTGCAAATATGTAGGTCTTTTTATAATACAAATATTTTATAAGAAGTATATTTTTATAAAACAATAACTTTCAAGCTATAAGTAAATATATATATATTTTAACTTTTCGAACACAAAAGGTCAAAGTATTGTGACCGCAAAAGAAAATCTAACTAGAAAAGTTGATGGATGTCAACGTCTCAAGACATATATGTCTTTTACTGAGAATTAATTTCTTCGGACGCAACTTGGATGGCAGAAAAATTTATCTGTTATATCCTTTGGACGCAGATCGGGTGGTAGTAAAATTTAATCGGTCCTCTCTTCGGTACGCAATTCGGTCAAGCGTTTTGACTTGGGACTTATTATTATTATTATTAGCACTCCGTCTTACTACCCGTTCGGGTTATACGCACTTACGCTAATGTGCAATGGTAGGGTGATTGGGAGATAAAATGGAGGACCTACAGTTTAACGTGGAATCCGAACCATGGTGGAGGCCTGGCATTCTTCACATTCACAAGATGTCTTGTCAGAGGTGAAGGAAGGGTTTGGTAATCAGGTAAATCTTTGCCGGGACTGACGATTGAACCCCGGCCGACAGCATAGAAGTCTGACACCTTACCCCTATACCGCCAGCTCACCGACTTGGGACTAAACTCAATACAGCTTATTTTTATTTTAGCACCAGGTCTTACTAACCGTTCAGATTATACTCTTATATACTAAGTATGCTAATAGTCTTAGGGATTAGGGATGTTAAATATTTAGAGGAAGTGTACCTGCATTTACGTAAAGGGAGAGTGGTAAACCATTTTGGTAAAAAATTCTCTCAGTACACCCGATTGAGATTCGAACATCAATCTCCCCGTCATCGGAAGTCTAATATTCTGTGAGAGTAGCGCCTTAGACCACGTGACCACTGAAGTGGATACAGTCCTTTATTAATTTTGGTCACGATATGAATGTTTCTTTTATATAAAAATCTCTTTACATAAAAAATAATACTGTATTGAAACAACTAAGGAAAAATATGAATTACTACAGATAAAGTTATAAATATATATATATATATATATATATATNTATATATATATATAATCAATGCGGACTTGAGAGCAATACAATATATAAATAAAATAAATTCACTACATTGAACAGGTGGAGTATTCCAAGAACGAGTGACCGACCACTAAAGAAAAAAAGCTCAGTATGCCTGAGCGAGATTTGAAACCTGATCTCGTCATAGGCATTCCAGTTTTTTGAAAGAGGGACGCCTTCGACCAGTGTTTCTCAAACTGTTCACGAAGGCAGACCTTGATAATCGTTTAATGCCCACGCTGACTACCCACCTTAATATAATACCTACCTGACACTTGTCGAAGCAGGACATTTTGTGTATCAAGCAGTAAAGACAGCATAATTACATACTTTGTTTCATATACACATTTTACAATCCAATCTTCGTAGGAAGTGCCTTCTTATCTGACAGCTATAAAAATACCAAAGCTACATTCAAGTCACGTCATATGATCTGTGACTTTGGATTTATATTATCAATAAAATAACTCGAATAATGTAGTAAATTTATACGAATATCTGTTCTTCCTACGACTTATTTCTAATTTAGACAAAAAAATATTGTAGCTTTGAACCATTTTTACATAGAAATTATAATGAACCTTTATGTTTTATATGTTCCACAACCTCGAAAACAATTCTGTCTGTTCTAGAGAAGTTGTTTTAATTTTAATTGAAGCCCTCAAAAAGAATAGTTTAATTTTGTGCTATTTTTTAAAACTGATATAATTATTTTGTTTGAAATGAATAATTTGGAAGTATTTACATGGTAGTATAATAAAGATCATTTGTGGTTAGATTACTTATTTTTGAAAACTTAGTCTCAAACTATAATGGACTATATGAGAAACTATGCTATTGTGTCATACCATTCATTTTTGTGCGGACCACCTGGCACACCGTCACAGACAACAGTTTGAGAATCACGGCTTTTGACGAATCAATAACCGTAGCGGGTAGTTATTTATTTAAATTAATGGCTGGTGTAACTAAGAGTCTAGATCCAACACCTATCGGTCGGGAATACTGAGATGTTTTTCTGAACGGGCTTTCCTCTCACCCTCTCCGCAGATGCGGGTACACTTCCTATTAATATAACCTACTTAGTCTCCCATTAGTTTAATTAGTAATTAAGAGTGTAACCCAAACGGGTAGTAAGACGCGGTGTAAAAAATAAACAAAAAACAATATCTATAATTACAATTTTTAAGAAGTCGGTAAGATTAAAGTAATGTATTGATGAATTTAATAAATTGTAAAGTATTATGCAAAACTCTGGTCATTTTCTTGTGGAGTGAAATAATCCATCTAATTTAAATAATTCATTAAAATTATTACTATGTTAATAACACACCACTGAGCTATCAGTGTTAGTTTTGTGTGGTAGGTTATTTATTATAGCTTATTTGCTTTCGTAAATGTTAAAACAACTTTTTTTTCTATAAAATAATAACATAAATACTGCGCAATTGCGTAACGTTATCTAAACCTATTGCTTTTTCCCTTTCGTTTCCTTATCACCCTGTGCTTGCATAGAGCAAATGGCGTGTCTCAAAGAGAAGACAGAATGACAGAAAAGAAACCACAGTGTCTTCCAACTTTTAACTCATGGTGAAAACACATCTCAGGGAAAACGTCGACTCGATGGCGCCGTATTCCAGGGCAGCGGCGCCCAAAATCTCTCTCTCTCCTCTACCCCGCTGTCCAGAACTGGCTCATCCCGCACCTCTCCCCCCCAACAAACCCACATAAAGTAATACCACTGCTAAAACTCCAGACTCTCCCTCACCATTCCTTCCACCCCTATCCTCCTAAAACTACAGTTCCCTTGGCTGCAGGAAAATGCCCCACTCTGGTCCTGCCAAACCTTTCCCATGCCTATTTAGGATCGTGTGACGCCTCAAATACTCCCACCAATCACACGAGGAGCAAACATTCACAACGTGTTTGGTATTAAAAAAAATTAAAATGTGGAGTCATATACAGTACATTGCTGGATTAATCCTATTATTTCTTATTGAAATTACTTAACATTCATTATTGTTTCAAATCTCTGGCTCAGATTTTTTTATTATAGTCATATAGTTTCCCGCTATCTGCTTGATAGGTCTGTTGTAGCTTAATATGCCTTATAATCTAATTTAAGACTAGGACAGCCACAACATCCAGCTTCAGGCCATTAATTTATCAATGTGAAAGAGTAAAACTACAATTTATCAATGATACATTTTTAGACAGGCAAGGAATCAAACCCGGGACCCTTAGCTCAGTAGACAGACATGCTATCAACTGAGCTAAGGAGTCAAGTTCTACTTGAAATAATTTGCCTAATTTAAGCAATTAATGCATTGTCCGTTTGGAAAAAAAATTGAAGCCCTCAAAAAGAATAGTTTATTTCTGTGTAATTTAAAAAAAATTGATATAGTTATTTTGTTTAAAACGGATATCTTGAAAGTATCTACATGGTAGTATAATAAATATCATTTGAGGTTAGATTACTTATTTTTGAAAACTTAGTCTCATAGGGCGCGAGAAACAATAATTGCTTTTGTAGTTTTTACATCAAAACTTTTTTTTTGTCTACAAAATGACTCAAATATTGCTTCAGTACAAACGTATAGTTTAATTTTCTTCACATGGTGACCTCAACATTTCTTGAATATTTATCAAGGGTTTCCTGGAATTAGATTACAACTTTTTATGTTCATTTAAAAATTTGTCATCAAACGCTGCTATGCTCTGTACAGATATTAAACAACTGTTGATATCACCGCGTAAGGAAAATCAAACTCTATTTTGGTACCGAAGCAATATTTGATTTATTTCGTAAAAAAAATTATAATAAAAAATACAAAATCTCTTACTTTTTCTCGCAATCTTATAATCGTTTAAGGTTATACTCATATATACTAATTACAACAATGAGCTAGGGATGAGAAAGGTTGAATTTATAGGACGTGTTCTCGTATTTGCGTGAAAAAACATTAGGCCTAAGGAAAAACCACCCTCACTACACCAGGCCAGGATTCGAATCTTGATCTCAGTGTCTTCATCAGGCCAGTCACGAGAGTGACGCCTTAAGCCATGTGGCCACCAAAGTAGGCTCTGTCCTATTATTAAAGAGCTAATAGCAACAGTGAAAAGTGATTATTTTCATAACATTTTGTCCAAGGCCAGCATAAGTGTTTAGTACAATAAACAATCAGATACCAACAATGGATTCTAACTTCTGCATTCTGATTTGTGACTGTAGTCACATGATCATATATTAGAGGTTTTCAGATCAATATTGTGCTTTTAAAAATGTATTGTGTGTTTATTTGGTCCTTTCAAATTATGTGTTGGCCAAACAATATTTTTCCAAAACGTGATTTATCCATATTATTTGTTACCTCCATGTTAATATGTAATGGGTAGGGTGATTGTGAGATGAAATGGAAGACCTACAGCTTAACGCGGAATCCGAACCACAGTGGGGACCTGGCATTCCATACATTCACAAGTTGTGATTAATAAACGTCTTGTCAGAGGTTAAGGAAGAATTTGGCAATCAGATAAATCTGTGCCGGAACCGAGGATTGAACCCCGGAACCCCAGTACAGAAGTTTGACACCTTACCCCTAAACACCCAGGTCACTCTGTTTTTTTTATAGTAATGGTTTTATCTATTTTTTATGCTCCATTAATTAATATTAATATTATTTTTACTGGGGCACTAGATTTTTGTGCACTGTCCGTTCTATTAAGTCTGTGATCTTTATCAACTTACAGTACGGGGCTGCGGTGGGTAAAATTGAATTAAATGCACATACATTCACACGTTTAGAGAATAGATATGACAAAATGAGAAACAATATCGGTGCAATTGATCAGGGTTTCAACTTTTAGGCGTTACAGTAAAAGGTGTGGAAAGCTATTTTATTCTAAGGGGGTACCGATTTAAAATTTTACTATACCCTTAGCCAATGCAATCAAATTTATGGGGGGGCAGACCCCCCTCCCCAAATCCCTGTTTTTATGCCCTTGCTTGAAATAAATGTTGGGAGTCTTAGTATTGAGATAACTCAACTGTCAAGCTATGGTATAACGGATTAGGTGGCTGCGTGGTCTAAAACGCTACTCTCGCAGTAGCCGATGACGGTGAGATCAAGGTTCGAATCTCGGTCGGGCGTACCGAGGGAGGTTTTTCCAAAATAGTTTTTCACTCTCCCTCCACACAAATGCGGTTACGCTTTCTCATTTAACCTTTCTAAAACCATGGGCGTAATTAGTACATAAGCGTCTAACCCGAACGGGTAGTAAGACGTGGTGCTAAAACAAACAAAAAAGCTATTGTTCACGTAAATATTCTCGCGACATAGCTATTTGCCCTCCAGTAACACTTAGGATGACTTAATTAAGGTAAGAAAGGTGTATTAAGAGTTCAAAGTGTCTACTTCGGTGACACGCCTTGGTGGCGCTTTGTTGGGGAGGGGGGTGGGGCGGTGTATACACTTCAAGTCCACAGCCAGAATGATATTTTCGGAGGAAAGGAGTTTAGGAATAAAAAAAATGCCTCTAGAATCTTCGAATTCTCAATATTATAGAAACTATTTGCATAGTGTAAGTATGTACAACTACTTTATTTTCAGTTTATAGTATATAGTTATAATAAAAATAAATACTCTTTGTTTCATGAATAAAAGATGAAGAAACCTTATAGCCTGTTTAAAAATAGTTTTATTTCGAACTCTATTACTATTTTTTATAAAAATTGGACTTTATAAATTTATATAAATAACTCTTTAGACAGGTACCTGGCGGTCTAGGGGTAAGGTGTCGGACTTCTGTGCTGGATATCCGGGGTTCAATCCTTGGTCCCGGCACAGATTTATTTGATTGCCAAACCCTTCCTTCACCTCTGACAAGACGTGTTTAATCACAGCTTGTGAATGTGGGGAATGCCAGGCCTCCACCGTGGTTCGGATCCACTGTTAAACCGTAGGTCCTCCATTTCATCTCACAATCACCCTACCATTACACATTAGCCTAAGTGCGTATAACCCGAATGGGTAGTAAGACATGGCACTAATAATAATAATATAACTGTTTAGACAGTTAATAAATAAGACAGTAATTTGTTGATTAAAATATTACCTGGATATGCGCTTGCATACAATATATCGAGGCTATTAACTTGGTGATTTTTTAAAAATTGGGAATTTAAGGGTAGTTTTAAAGAGCATACCTACCTTTGAATATCAAGTTGTAAGCGTAGACTATAAATGTACCCTATTTATTTGACCAATTTCAATTATTGATATTTAATTTCTATTTCATATGATTTAATTTTAACTAAATTATTTGGGGTCTTGGGGAAGGGATGCTCCATACCCCGCTCCCCCTTTGGTGCGACTCTGGTCTCCTTGGTACTGTCCCACTCTTTATGTTTTATTCTACAAATAGAATTAGAATGGGAGATAATGATAAAAGCTTGACGGAGCCTAATATTACGATCCTCGATTGGCGCAAGGTAGAATGCCACCACTAGGTGTACATCTGTTACCTGTTGGTAATATTTTGAACTAATCCATCTTATATTTTTATAATATCACTGTGAATACACTTATTTTCAGTTTGTTAACTACTATCAACATAAATAGTGGCATACTTTAAATTGAAAAATAACACTTGTACATGGGAATCGAACCCGGGAGCTTTTGGCACTGTTTGAGAATTCTCCGAGCATTGAGCTATCCAGGAATCGTCCTGTTCCAAGGATCATTCTTCACTCATATTTTAAGGCAGAGTCTATGATGGACGTGTGGAAATCGTTGACTTTATAATAATTATGAATACTCATTCAAAAGCATGAGCTATCAGAATAGCCTGGCTATTTAATCCATGATACATAATGGTGAATTAACAGCTCGTAGTCACCTTTGTAGGAGTTTAATGAATCATGACGTTGTTGTCGTTGATGAAGGGGTTAAAATGCCCCTTATATCACTTTACCTAGGTGTGGATCTCCTTTTGCACGTTTCTCAACTACCCCGAATAAATTCTATAAACAGTGACATAGTATACATTATCATCATTCATTACAATTTAAGTTTAAATACTTATGAAATTAATAAGAAATTTAAACATGGTTTTGAGCTTCAAACGTTGTATACTTTTCTAACACTATAACCATGATTTGGGTTTTATAATAATTAATTTTAAAAATGTAAGAAAACTATTTATATTGTTTAGTCATTTAACACAGTAAGGGAGAATGGCTCCTTTAGCATGTTCTGTATTGGGTAAGAGCTAGTAATATAAGACGATTATGTGCGATTTTTGACATGGTCTATATTAGCTAAGTCAATGAATACCCTCTTCAGTGGCCGATTAGTAATATAAGGTTTCACTCTCGCGATAGACTGTCGTATTGAAGACGTGGATATCGTGGTTTGAATCATGGTCAGGTCTACAATGTATGATTTCTACTAAATGGTTTCACACTCTCCTTCCACGAAAATGAGAGTATATTTCTTCTAAATTGCTTCCTTCCTCATCTCTACTCCAATAGAGTAATTATCATATATAAGTTGAAACCTTAACAGGCACGGTGATTTTAAAAAAGTTAAAAAAAGGCCAAAAATGTAATAGCCTACACAGGATGAGTCTCGAACCCACCTTATGAAAAAATAAGCAGGAAATATATGGATGAATTTTCCCCGAAGGTGGTTGTTAAAGGAGTTATGAGCCCTTGAAGATAGTATTTTAAAATAATTTTATGTAGAACTATCAGAAACAACTTGAGCTAAAACCACAAATCCCTGGATAATGTTTTGTTAAACTAAGACGTTAAACCTCTGAAAATTAGGTTGGTAAGCTCATACAACCCGCCTCGGTGGCGTAGTTGGCTAACGCGCTAGTCGTGTTGAGCTCGACCGCCGAGGATGGGGAGATCAAGGTTCGAATCTCGGTTGGGTGAACTGGGGGTGGTGGTTTCCTAAATGATTTTCCACGCAAATGCGGGTTCACTTCTTCTAATTCAACCTTCCCAATTACCAATCAATTAGCGTAATTAGTACTTAAAGCGTATAACCCGAACGGGTAGTAAGACGTGGTGCCAAATAAAATAAAAAAAGCTCATATACCCTTTCTCTGAACAAATAGAGGTTGCCACCCTAACTTCATCTCGAAACACTGTACAACCGGCTGCCTAGCTCCAAGGCACTAACAAACTCTAATGAAATAATTACTATGTGGTTTTCTCGGAAACAATGAACCTGAGCGAGTTCAGACAGGACGACCTTATTTTTGTTAATTTAGAAATGCTGATTAATAATTCGCCATTAAAAATATATTACAGCTCAGTGTTACAAAATTCAATGTGAAAATAGGGTGGCAACCCCCATTTAATCGTACTCGTCAATTTAAGCTGATAATGGCGTAAGCGTAAAACATTTCCTCTAATTAAGAGGTATTATTATTAGCACCGCCTCTTACTACCCGTTCGGGTTATACGCACTTACGCTAATGTGTAATGGTAGGGTGATTGTGAGAATGAAATGAAGGAGCTACAGCTTAACGTGGGATCCGAACCACGGTGGAGGCCTGGCGTTCCACACTTTCACAAGTTGTGATTAATACACGTCTTATCAGAGGTGAAGGAAGGGTTTGTCAATCAGATAAATCTGTGGCGGGACTGGGGTTGGAACCCCGGACACCTAGCACAGAAGTCTGACGCCTTACCCATAGACCACCAGGTCACATAAGTACGATGTAAATTGACTATGGAGAAAATCATTTAAAAAACACATATTCGAATAGTGAAGTTAAATTGCATAAAATATAAATCCTTCAAATTTTATAATTGTATGTGATCTTGAAAAGAATGTTATTTAAATTTTCCTAATATTTATAATATTTTTAGATCAAGATTTATTTTAGGCCAACTTTAATAAAAATCAAACACAAAATTAAATTTGATAATATTTTAACTGAATGTTTTAAATTTTATTGACTAGGCTACAGTTTAATCATTAATCTATTTCATAGTAGCAAAGTTTGAAATAGCAAACATAAATAATGTATTTTAATTTCAAAATAATTTAATTTATGTAGGATACATAAACCTAACCAGCTGTATGCACAACATGTGTAATATAATGTGTAGTTCATTGAATATATAGTACCAATTCAATTTATATATAAACCACTTCGGTGGTCGCATGGACTAAGGCGCTACTCTCACACTAGACTAGACTGTCGATTACGGGGATATCAAGGTTCGAAACTGTGTCGGGTGTACTGAGGGTGGTTATTTCAAAATGATTTTCCAATCTCTCTCTATACGCAAATTCGTGTACACTTCCTTTATATATAGCCTTCCTAATCCCTAAAACCATCGTAATGACTCAGAATACACTACACTGGATATCATCGCTGAGGTAACTGCACGCCTACCATTGGAAAACAGGGTTGTCATTGTCTCGTTTTTGGTGGTAAACCTCCCCTCAAATATAAGAAAAGTTTCGCAACGCTGGTTATTCGAGGTTGTCAGTACTTTCTTCTTACACCAGCACATCACCTTCAGACATAACAGAGCGAGGAGACTTGTCATCAGCTAACTGAGACAGAGAGAGTTAAGATAAATATTTTCTCTATAAGTCCTACATTTCCCTCAACAATGATATTGTGTGTAAGTTAACTGTACTAAAATTAGTGATAACGGAATTAAAATAACATACGTCTCTCAAGCACATAGCTTGTTTCAATCTAGACCAGTGAAGGGAAATCTTTGGACATTGGAAGGCCACGGATTCCTCATAAGGCCGCACTCTTCATTTACAGTAAATTTTACCAAAATATGATTGCTAGATTGATATATTGATAAATAGATCGATCGATAAGAGCAGTTTTTTTTACATTATGCGTTAAAAAAGAACAATTTTTTATTTTAATTAATTAAAATACATGCCGTTTGGGAATATATAATTTAAAACGATGACGATACATAACTGATAGAATATGCGTAAAGGTCACATCGAACACTTCAAAAGGCCACAGGATCCCCATCTCAGATGTAGACTAGTAGCAAATATATTACTTATCTGGTATTGTTGCATTTTACATTCTTATAACGCCATAGCATTAATTTCGTTACTATAAAACAAAACATATCTAGCTACGCATACTAGTTAAAACTATCTTTTATATTAGGAAATTAAGTAAAGGTTTTCTGGAAGAAATCTCTCGATCTTGGAGCAGCCAGGATAGTCGTGTGTGTGTGTGTGTGTGTGCGCGCAGC
>CABFOW010004197.1:12447-38470 GCA_902141385.1 Timema californicum
CCCCCCCCCCCCCCAACCCTACACACACAGACAGAAACTCCAGTCTGAAGTATATGTGAGAGGGTAAGCTGACACTGACATTTGGAAATTGGGTTTGTAAAATTCCTTGAATAATCTTCTGTGTTAAGATATGGGTTTGCTTGGGCTTAGTGGTGAGCTGTAACATTCGACGAGACATTGTGAAGTTTTTTTTATGACTTGGGAAATTTTGAATATTTAAAGTGGAATGGAAAGGAATGCGTGTTAGATACCGTTTTTTTACAGGTTTTGTAACAAAAGTTTGTTTTGTTAAATAAATAATATATTATATATATATATATACATTTATATATATATATATTTAACACCATATTTATATATTAATTACTCTAATGGGCTAGGGATTAGTAAGTTTGAATTTAGAGGAGTTGTACCATTATTTGCGGGGAGGGAGAGGAGAACATAATTTAAGAAAAAAACTCCTTGATGGCCGCGTTGTCTAACGCGCTAATCTCGTGTCGGACTAGACTGCCGAAGACGAAGAGATCAGGGGCTAAATCTTGGTCGGGTGCGCTGAGGTTTTTTTCCTTAATGGTTTTCCACTCTCCTTGCTCACAAGTGCAGGTGCACTTACTCTAAATAAACCTTCCTAATCCCTAATTTATTAGTGTAACTAGCACATAGGCGTATAACTTGAATAAGTAGTAAGACGTGATGCTAAAAAAATGTTTTTATAGGATAACCACACTCAGTACATCCGACCGGGATTAAAACCCCGATCTCCCTGTAATTGGCAGTCTTAGTCTATTGCGAAAGTGACGCCTTAGACCTTGCGGCCACCGAGGCCGATAATAAAATATTGCTTCAGTAAATACAGTCAGCTTAAATTTCTACTTAATGTCGCAGAATTTTACCAGAAACCTTTTCTACCCTCATTTAAAAAGTTTTAGTTCAAATTCCTCTATGCCCATGACCAATATAAAAAGGAGTTGATTTTGTTATGTGTAGAAAATTAAACCAAACCTATCTACTGAAGCAACATATTTTTTATTTTGGCCAAAAAGTGTTTTTTTTTGCTAGAAAAACTACAAAAATAAGGACTTTTAAGTGGCATTCTCTTTCATCCAACGGATCCTATTTATTCCTGTTTGCTAACATTCTTATTTTTATGTCTGTTCATTCATGTTACTAGGGCAGGACTGTGAAACATTTTTGGATGAATAACCACATTGAGAAATTAAATATAAGAATGGGCTGCCAAATAAAATATGATTTTTCAGAAAACTCAATTTATTACAAACTAATATATTTACAACATAAAAAATGAAGACATTATATACAATATAAATGAGTAGGCCTAATTGATTCTCAAATAAAACAGAACTTAATGTGATGAATGCTACTTCATATTTAAGAATTAAGGTTTGGGGGTAGGCCTAGTTACAATACTAAAGTAACCAGGTGACCTGGCGGTCTAGGGGTAAGGTGTCAGACTTCTGTGCCGGCGGCCGGGGTTCAATCCTCTGTCCCGGCACGGATTTATCTGATTACCAAATCCTTCCTTCACCTCTGACAAGACATCTTGTGAATGTGGGGAATGCCAGGCCTCCACCGTGGTTCGGATTCCACGTTAAACTGTAGGTCCTTCATTTCATCTCACAATCACCCTACCATTACACATTAGCGTAAGTGCGTATAACCCGAACGGGTAGTAAGACACGGTGCTAATAATAATAAAGTAACCAGTGTGTGAAGTTTCAGCTTTTTACCGTTTAATAAATATACACCCTATAGTTTTTATTATATAGATACAATGTATGAACGCTTGTAATGAAAAATGTACATACAAATTTAAATAGGGTGTTAATTTGAGGGTCAAATTATTAAATATAATATATAAATCCACCAAAATTCTCATGCAAAATTGGTTCTTATTAAAAATCATTGTTCCAGAACATCGAGGTTCCCATGATGAGTATTTACTTTTATCCTGTAAATTAAGACGAATATGAAGGTTTTGTGATATTGAACTTTCGATTAAAAGATTTTGATCAAAATTTAGTTTTACATAATCCCGATTCCTTAAGAGTTGTTTTCGTCTCACGGTGTGTGTATGTGAATGTTTCTCTGTATATATGTGAGTGTTTTTTTTATTTGATTGTCTTTATCTATGTATATATCTCTTACTATTGCTCTTGGTCTCTCTGTTTCTCTCTCTAACTCTTTTTGCCTCTCTCTCTTATCTTTTTATGTCTCCCTGTTTATCTGGACCAGGGGGAGCAGATGCCTTGGGCGCAAATGAGGACAAGGACTCCCAAATTGCAGGACATTCAAGAAAAAGATAAAACGTTACAAAATAAGAGTTAAAAATATACTCGTACAAATTCACTTCGTGTGATTAATTGATAACCACATTATATATTTTATTGTACGTTCAAGATGAACTTATTAGTTAGTACGCACGCTGTGGTTGGTCGCTGAATGCATACACACAGCCAATATAAGTTACCAATTTTATCACGTGGACACCCCGTGGTGTGTTTGTTGACAAAAACGCATGAAGACTGAAACTGAAATACCATCTTACGGCAGAATTATTAAAGGAGAGATCACTTTGAGAACAAATAACACCAAAATATGAAAATTTATTTATTTTGTCAAAATGGTGGACATTTTGGAAATTTCGAAAATTCCTTTCGGACATCAGGCAGAGTATTTAACTGTAGGACATGTCCGGGAAAATGAGGAATCCTGGTCACCCTGATCTGTACTTACTGCTCAAAGTGAAATTTAACTAGTTTATATAGGTTAAGGTACGAAGTAATTGTACATAGGTCCCACTTCCCCCTAAAATAATAATAATCTACGTCCAGCTTTTATAATTCTTAAAAAGGCACACTTGTTCTAAAGCTAATGTGGTCTCTTTAAAAATGTTAGTCATTATCACTGCATTTTAATTGACAGAGAAGAACGAGGTTCTGTTTTAAATCGACCATATAGCATTTAGTCTTTCTATCTGTTCCTCGATTACTTCCAAATGAATGGATGGATTAAAAAAAATGGCAGGGACATCATGTGAAACTAGGGCGATATTTAAAATTTTCACATCTATTGCGAATCTGATAGAGTTCCATAGCTCAAATTTAGATGAAAAGATAATACCCGAAAAAGTCTTTGAAACAATTACATATTTGTATTATTGTAAATAAATTTTACTATTGATGTTTCTAAGCAGTGGAATGGAGTCACTTTATGAATATTAGACAGTATTCGATTGCGATTCACAAAGCATTATTTTAATTTAATATGAAAATGTTTAGTGGGAAGGATTCGATCCCAAGAACTCTCCTATACTGTATGCTCATGAAATAACATGTATCAAATTTGATGAAATTGTCAATCATTACAGAATATGTTGTGGAAGCAATTTCAAAACCTTTTTATGAACAATATGTTGGGGATACAATGTCAAAACCACTTTATATACAAATATAAGAACAATATATTGTGGGCGCAATGTCAAAACCTCTTTATGAACAATATATTGTGGGTGCAATGTAAAAACCTCTTTATATACAAGATGTTGTGGATTCAATATCAAAACCTCTTTATAAGAACAATATATTGTGGATACAATGTCAAAACCACTTTATATACAAGATGTTGTGGATGCAATGTCAAAACCTCTTTATGAACAAGATGTTGTGGATTCAATATCAAAACCTCTTTATAAGAACAATATATTGTGGGCGCAATGTCAAAACCTCTTTATGAACAATATATTGTGGGTGCAATGTAAAAACCTCTTTAGGAACAAGATGTTGTGGATGCAATGTCAAAACCTCTTTAGGAACAAGATGTTGTGGATGCAATGTCAAAACCTCTTTAGGAACAAGATGTTGTGGATGCAATATCAAAATATCCAGGAACAAGATGTTGGGGATGAAATGAAGTGTCTCATTGTTCAAAACCTTTTTAATTATAAAAACTTTAAAAGGTAAAGAACACATTGATGAAATGACTAACATTCTCATAGGTACAAAATATGTTAGGAATGAACGACACAGCCTTTCAGATTTATAGGAAATGTTGTTGAAACGAAAAATATTACAAAGGTTATATATACTTAATCTTGCTATAGTTTTCGATAAACAGTTAGTTTACTATGCAGTTTAATAGGTTAGAGAATGTTCAGAACGAAACATATTAGTTTGAATAGATTTGCAATTATGTCTTACTATGGCGTCTAGTAGCCTGACATAATATGTCCAGGGCTTACAAGAATAATAACCCACATTTGTTGCCATGCAGTCTAAGGCGTAAGTTTACCACTATAGTGAACTAGGCGGAAGATGTATTTAGGTTAAAATCTCGCCCATTGATACTGAAAAAAGAGGGAAGGGGCGTTCCTGAAAGGATCTAACCCAGTGGTTTTTCCATCCTCACGCTATTCAAATGCTGGTATACATATTATAAATGCATCCACCTCTTAATTTACCCTAGGTTTATGCCGAGAAATATATGGGTGTTAGATTTATTAATAAAAATAATAATTTAAATTTGATAAGCATTCAGCTGCGTCATAGCATTCCCCTGACCAAAAATTTTTATTTTTAAGGAATTATAGTGAGAATTGACAATTCTTCATGGGACTTGAGTTCAAGCCCCAGAGGCGTCACTAACACTTAATTATTGGGGTTTAGGGAAGGTGGAGGGGGACAATAACAAATCCATTTTTAAAAATAAAAATTAATTCGTTCCAAATGAATAGCACCAATAATATAATAATGAAATTAAGTTCGTTATTTATATAAAAAACTGCCTTAGTCAATGATGCATTGATACAAATTTGGATTTTCTATTCTTTGAATATAACAATTCACTCTTTTTTTTCGGTATTAAGTGTGTTCCATTTTAGAATATTATTGTAAGGAGGGCGTCCCCCCTCCCCCTACGCTTACAGCGTTCATGATAAATCCCATCATTGACAAACACTAATCCATTGAAATTAAACCATAATTTCCCACTTCCCCAAGAAGTTTGTTAAAGTTTCATTTTTTAAGTAATGTCTTTTTTTTAGCACCGAGTCTTACTACAAGTTCAGGCCATACGCTTATGTGCTAATTACGCTAGTGGTTTTAGAGATGAGAAAGGTTGTATACATAGGAAGTGTGCCTGCATCTGAGTGGGGTAGACTTGGAAAACCATTTTGGAAAAATCACCTTCAGTACACCTTGATATCTCCGTCATTGGCAGTCTAGTCTAACACGAGAATATCTCTTTAGACCATACGGCCAATGAAGTGGGCTAGTCTGTATTAAAAGCTCTAAATTGAACTCTGTGTGTGTGACAGTATAAACACAAAGAAAAAAAATACTAACTAGTGGTTTCCCCTATCTGTGGCCGAATGGTGTAAATCCTCACTCCCGTGTCAGACTGGATTGCCGGTGATGGTGAAATCGGGGATCGAATCTCCTTAGGATGTAATAAGGCTAGTTTTTCCTAAATGGTTTTCCACTCAAATATGGGTACATTTCCTCTAAATTCAACCTTCCTCATACTTAAACATTAGCGTAATTCGTACATGTGCACATAGGTCAAACAGGATGAGGTTCTAAAAAACATTTCTTTTCTAATCCGACTCCAACCATTAAAATAGCTAAACTGTATTTTTTTAGTACCACATTTTTACTATTTATGTTAATGCGTTAGGAATTATGAATGTTGGATTTGGAGGAAGTCTACCAGCATTTGCGTGAAGGGAGAGTGGGAAAAACAAAATCTATCTGACCGGTATTCCAACCCCGATATCCCCGTCAACATCAAGCCAGTCTCTTGCTAGAATGACGTCTTAGACAATGTTGCCACCAAAATCCGGTGATAAAATGTATGGAGCAAGGTCAATTTTTAGGTGAGTTTTAACTATACCAAATTTATTTATGATGCTTCAAAGGCACTAAAATGCATTCTACTGGGTGTGTGTATGTATATATATATATATATATATATATATATATTTACGCGGCGCCACAAAATGATATATGATGATTGCCCAATGAATCAGTCCCAATGGCTGAATCAAACTTAATTAAGTGAAAAATGACACCCTGAATACGGGGCCAGTGTTAAATACCATTATCCAGGGTGTCATTTTTCCCTTAATTGAAATTTGTTGATCTTTCTTTATTTTTGTTAAGATATTTTTTTTAAATTTTCTAGGTATGGTTTTTTTTTCGTAGACTACAGTAATAGGACCTGGCTGGCTAAGAACCACCTTCACATGTAGCCCTACATCCCCCTGGTGATCGATCAAGACGTTCTTGAGAATTGTGCTGTCAAATTTGAGGCTACAGACATAGCCAGCCACACATACATTTCTGGTCCTTCTTCCTTGTTATAAAAAATAGTAGAGATTCATAGGCGTTGCTAAATTTTAATTATTGGTGGGGGAGGGGGGGGAGGAGGGAATGAGCCCACTTTCACCTCAAATTAAAGAATAAAAATGAATTAGTAGCAAATATATATCTGAATTAATTATATAATTTACATAAAAATACAAATTACGCATTGCAACAAATGTAGATTTTCAATTTTCAGAATAAAACCATTTAGTGTTACTTTTACGGTATTTAGAGTCCCTTTTTAGAATATTAAGGGCGGGGTGTCGTGTCCCCTCATGCTCCCCCCCGCAAGTGACACCAGTGTGCTGTGCATAGCCATATGTTTAAAATAAAGTCATAGCAAATGAGAAAATCATATTTTATGTTATAAATCCTAGGCTAATTTTGAATAGAATAAAAGATGTAGTTACACCTCTTCCCTTTCCCCTCCCACCACCCTCTGGGGTTGCACGGATTAAATTTCAAACTCATTTGGTCTTGTTTCCCGGTGTCAGGTTGCATTGAGGATGTATTTTCTAAAATGGTTTCTCTATATCCCTCCATGCAAATGGGAGGTACATTTCCTATAAATTCTAGCTATATAACCCTTATCCCAATAGCTTAATTAAAATGCGTAACTTATATCGATGCTTGCGAATCGAATGTTGTTTTTTAATAGGGGGGAGGAGGGGTTCCACAAAATATTTGTATTTATCTCCTCCCTTTTTGTTATCCTACTGTCAGACAGCTCCATCCAGTGCACAGAAAAGGTATAAACCAGACACACAGCCTTCAGGTTAAAATGGTTGCGCTCATTGGAAGAGCTTGAGTCCTTCAACACTAGGATCGCTACGTTCAGTCCCGAGTGACATCATCACTTTCAAGCACGCATTAAAAAAAAAGTTTGCTTTAAAGATGGTTTTACTTGAGAATGATAAAAATTGCCTTCTAGTATCTATAACCCAGCTTTCACAAATGTATGTTCAGGTAGTGGCTCAACCCTCTTTCCCAAAAACCAACTCCCTAAAGAGCCTACTGAGACTGCAAATTACACAGAAAACATATAATGCAATGTTCCTTGTCTTGTTCAAGCGAGTTATTGCAAATTACATCTTTGTAAACAATCTTCATGTTTGTTCTTTAATGTGTTTTATGTTAATTGTTCAATGTTCATAGCTAGAGTTAGTGGGGGTGCTGCTCCAGAAATTTTTTAGTCTTTGTTTTAAAATTGTGTAAAAGGGGAAAAAAACATGTATAAAAAGAAAATTTATTCAGGAACTTGATAATATCTTAACAAAAAAAACCTTTTTCACTTACTTTAACTTAAATTGTTACAGTTGTTCATTTAAAAATGAAATCCATTCTTCTTGTTTTAATTGGCGCAAAAAGTAATTTTCTCCTTGATCTCTGGATGACAATTGAGGAAATTTTTCTCCATTTAAGGTACTGCAAGCGCATTTAGTCTTTCTGTTAAATTAAAAAACCGAAAGAAAAATGAATCAAATAGAATAGCTGGAAGCAGAATAATAATCTAATTCTACACTCTATCACATTCAAGAATATGGTACACAGTTTTTAAGCACAACACACGTTGAGTAAAAAAAACTCCCTTCCACCATCATGCCAGAGCCGTTACTGCGAGAACAACAGTGCTCTCTATACCTGGCAGTCCCGCCTTCTCCCCCACCCCCTCCTATGTGCGCATGCGCACAACAGTCAAACGCCACGTTGCTGGCACTGTGAAGCGCACAGTTCCATACAAAGATTTTTGTATCGTTTTTATAAACTGGGGAATGGCTACTGAAGTACTGGCACTAAGCTTAAGGAGTATATATTGTACTACAAAAATAGAGAAAGATTTAAAGAAAAAAAGGACTCATTATATTAAATGTTATCGATAATATCAAGTGGAAATAGGGATTCTGCAGTTACGCAGTGACTATACACGAGCCGCCACTGCCTTCAGGGCTGGTGTTTTCCATTATATTCTATACGAGTATGTTACTTGTTCCAAGTAATAAAACTGATGTTTACAAAACAATAAATACCTTACAAACAAACAAACAACCAATCTTCAAATGCCGTCAAATAGTTACTGGTTTGAAAAGATTTGTTAATTGAAAGGGGGTAAGAGGGTGAGTTGGGGTAGGAGAGGGAGAGAGCGAGATTGATGACACCCGAACTATTATTATCTAGATCACCACCCCTTTACAACGAACAATTTGAAAGTGAGTTGTTTCACTTAGAAGTTCTGTTATCACTGAGAGCTGCTAGTAGCACTCCCCAGTGCCCAAGGACTCAACCTGGCTCAAGAAGCGCAGCGAGGATTCTCACCCCTCAACACCTGCTTCATTTTCACCCAGAATATTAACATCGGCTGAATTGAGCCCACAATATATATGAATGCAACCAAAAATATTGTTTTGACAAATAAAATAAAATATTGCTCAAGTAGAAACATAGAGTTTGATTTTTACAGATCGTAATCGCAAAATTTCTTAAATATCTATTAAAGGCGTTCTAGAATTTGGTGATCGCGGTTTTTCTTAGTTAAAAAAGTTTATTGTCAAATGATAATAATCATCACAATTATTCAAGAATGGTTGAGAATACTATGTGACGAAAGTAAATCTATATGTTTATACTGGATCAATACTTGATTTATTTTGGTTTAGAACAGCTCTCCATGATGTGTTTCTTTAGATGACTCCTGTCTCTGATTTTCACAGAATACACTTGTGTGTGTTTTCTGCTATTTATGGCCTTTGGCTATGTGGCCAGATTTTCTGGCCACTATGTATTCATAAAAAATTAAAGTTAAAAACTGGGTACAGAGCAAAGTAATTTTGATCTGCACCTAGCTATTTAATGTAATATGCATAACCTTTTTATTGTTGTAATTTAAACATTTATTTGGACTGATATGTTATTTTATGCAAACGTCTGATCATTGTGTATTATGTACAACTTTACTCTTCTTGTCAAAACACCAATTGAAATCCCATACGGGGCTTTGAAAACACGTGGTGCTGAGAATTGATAGTACAGTACCTTAGCTCTCCCAGCCAAAGGCAAAACATAACGTTACGTTTAAAATTATCATTACAAATTCTTATTCAAATTTCTCAGGTCTACTTGTTGGCTGAAGACTGGATATAATTCACTAAGGTGTCTTCCATAAAGGAACCATTTTAAAAAAGAAAATTTATCTTCTCACCGCAACTTAATACCCGTTCAGGTTATACGCAACGACAATGTGTTAGGGATGAGCAAAGTTAAATTTTATAGGAAGTGTATGCTCATTGGTCTAAAGTGGAGTGGAAAACCATTCAAGAAAAGCCACCCTCAGTGCACCCAACTGGGATTCGAACCCCGATATCCCCGTCATCGGTAGTCTAGACTCTAAGTCTATTGACGCCTTTAGCAGACTTTCCATAGACCGCCAGGTCACCTCGCAATATATTTCAAAGAGTTATTGATCGATAAAATATAATGAACAATCGTTCACTACATCATCTAAAAGATCAATAACAATAATATTGATCTTTTAGAGGATGTAGTGAACGATTGTGCACTATAATGTATCAATCAGTAACTGTTTGAAATATATTGCGAGGTCACCTGGCGGTCTAGGGGTGAGGTGTTGGACCTCTGTGTTGGGAGTCGGGGGTTCAATCCTCAGTCCCGGAACAGATTTATCTGATTACCAAACCATTCCTTCACCTCCGACAAGACGTGTATTAATCACAACTTGTGAATGTGGGGAATTCCAAGCCTCGACCGTGGTTCGGATCCTACGTTAAACTGCAGGTCCTCCATTTCATCTCACAATCACCCTACCATTACACATTAGCGTAAGTTCGTATAACCCGAATGGGCAGTAAGACGCGGTGATAATAATAATAATAATAATAATAATAATAATAATAATAAATATATTGAGCAATGGTTAAATACTGGTGTCTGTAGGTACGATTGTGCACTATCGCTTCAGTTCAATACAAGATTTCAAGGATAAAGCACGTCAGCCTCAACAAGTGTAAGCAAGTTTAAAAAAATGAGTGCCAAATCTAATAAAACTGGAAAAAAGAGGGAATTTATTGTTCAATGCATTGAAGTTTATAAGTCTTTCAACGATCCGTTTCTTTTTCCACTCTTATCACTTCTTTATCGTTTACAAAAAGCCAAAGAAATGGTTAGATAAGCCTCATCCGTATGGATAAACTGAACTATTGCACAATTCGATTTATGATTTATTGAACTGTCTAAAGAAACGTTAATAATAATTTTTCACAATATTATTGATCGTCTAAAGACCACCTTAAACCATTCGTCCACCGCAGTGGGTGGTATCTATGTTCAAGTTCTAGTTGAATCATTCTCTGTATAAATTTTGTCAGTAATGAAATAAAATCCACACTTTTAATGGTTGTTAAATTGTTTGACATTGAAAGGACTTCAGTCGGATCACCAGAAATGTGAGTAATCAATATAGTGATTTAAGTGTTCTTTGCAGAACTTGGACTCCTTTCCACAGGGAATTATGGAAACTACTTTTGTATGACTGGGGCCATATCTAAAAAGAGCGGTCAATTCAGTTGAATGTGGGATACAGAATCCACAGTAGTTAGGAATTCCCAGATGCTAAAAAACCGAAGCGAGCTAAGTGTAGGCTTATAAAAAATAAATGTGGACGTCCATTGAAAAGAAAATAAGAATTCATTTGATTGGGTTAACCGCCACCGTTTGAAACTTTTTTTAATTAGCAAAAGTGATCTTATTTCCTTACGTATTTTTATTGCCTTTTTTAAAATAGAAATGAACACTTTGAGTTAGGATTTGTATTTGCTTTTAATACCATTTACATTTTTAAAACATTAAAATTTTTGAATTGGTTACTTTTTAAACTACAAATACATTAAAAGTTATTGTAAATAATAGTTATATTTTTCACAAATTGTGTGCTCAATTTTTTTTTTACTATATACAGAAAACAAAAGAAAAGATAACATAAAATTAATTTGGGGTTTATATTTCTTTTCCATTTTAGTGTTCTTTCTGCCCACTCTCCCGGGCTATCCACCTCCACTTCTCCCACGCCATTCTACTGATTGAACCACCCACTCTATGCCCTGATTCACCCCCCACCCCCGTCCTGCAAACACCAACTACTCTCCCCTTCCATACATATATTTATACGGTGCGCTCCGGTCGGCCCAAAATCATAAGAGTGGCTCATTCGCCTTCAACCCTTCCTCATCTGTTCGCATTTTGTGTACTGACACCGCTTGACAGAGCTGTTATCATTTCAACGCTTCTTTCATTTCAACAACCTTCAACGTCTCAGAGAAGGTAAGATCTCAAATTCTTTATATTTATCACGTTGTTTTTATTATAGTAAGTAGCGCATCATTCGTGAACAAACACCAATTCATTGACTAATCATTGTCAAAATAACAAAACCGAGCCAAACAAATTAATTTTATATACTAATATATACTAACTATTAATAAGAAGTGAATTTTATCAAACACTAAGTAGAAAATCGAGTTTGTACCTTTTTATTAGTGATTGACAACATTCATTTGTATTATTATAGCCATCCAACTAAACAAAAATGGAGGATGAATCCTATATTGTATATTCTAGTTATAATTTGGAATAAAATTTATTTTTGAAATTTGCACCAAAAAACATATATAGTCAACACCACATCTTACTACCCGTTTGGATCAAACACTTATATTCTAATTAAGTTATTTTTTTAGTGATTAGTAAGTTTATATTTAAAGGAAGTATACCCATATTTGCATAGAGGGAGAATGTAAAATCACTCTTTGTGCATCCGAACGAGTTTCGAACCTCGATCTCCCCGTCATCGGCAGTCTAGTCTACTGCGAGAATAGCGTGTTAGATCAGGCGACCACCGAGGTGGGTAGTTTGTTAGTTAAAAACCATCAAAGTAAATCTTTTTACAAAATAATTATTTTTGTTTTCTGAATGTTTTGGTTAGTGAAGCTCGGTTGTACTTACTGGTTTTAAGTTGTTCTCTGTTTGGGTTTGGAGAAACACCTGGGACCTGCCCATTGATTTATATTCTATCATAAAAAAATAGCAAATAAGTATAAGAAATTATTTGAAAAAATAAATAAATACCATCCTATATTTATTCACTTTTATTGGGTTCAAACATGCATTATTGTCTTAGTAGAAAAATAATTTCAATGTTATGTCCCGAGGTTCATAGGAATAAATGAAATAGGATATTTTAAAAGTCAATTTTCTAAAAAAAAATAATCTTAAAATAATATTTATTGACTTAATATTACGTCTCTAAACATGGTAAATGCGTGATTTGAAGTAAAGTGCGATATTTTGTATTCTTTATTAGAAGACCGTGGAATCGAGATGAGTGAAATACTTTTACCAAAAGTAAAACAAATGGATGCATCTATTTTAGCATGAATTCTTAAATTCATGTATCCCTATTTACCTTTTACCGAATTAATAGTGAAGAAGGGTGACCTGGTGGTCTAGGGGTAAGGTGTCAGACTTCTATGCTGGCGGCCGGGGTTCAATCCTCGGTCCCGGCAAAGATTTATCTGATTATCAAACCCTTCCTTCACCTCTAACAAGACATCTTGTGAATGTGAGGAATGCCAGGCCTCCACCGTGGTTCGGATTCCACGTTAAACTGTAGTTCCTTCATTTCATCTCACAATCACCCTACCATTGCACATTAGCGTAAGTGCGTATAATCCGAACGGGTAGTAAGACGCGGTGCTAATAATGATAATGATAATAGTGAAGAATAGCGTATAACCCACACGGGTAGTAAGACACGGTGCTAAATAAATAAATAAAAAAATATGAAGAAAGCTGCACTTCGATACGATTTCTGGCCTAAGATTAATCATCGATCTATTATCACGATTAATAGACATGGATAGTATTTAATCCTTTACTACCAAAAAACTGATAGTCTTCATCCTGTACTCTTAGACCACCTAGCATAAATGTTGAGTGATCAGCATACTCGCAAGAAAGCATACCATTTGAAAGAGGTGTTTTACATTTTAAAGTCCATTCAATTGTACAAAGTAAATTTAGTTAGTAAATTTACAAATAACTCAACAATAATGATACAGTTTCCTCTAAAAGTAATGATATAAATAAATAGTATATTTTAAATACATTCTATGCATGCAATATCAACAATCGAATAAGTAATGACAATTAAAATACATATCTTATTATCAAAATATATCCTATTAATCTATCCACTTATTTCACTCTTCAATCCTAAATTTTTGCTCCAAATATTTCGAATTAGATAATTAGCGTGTATCCACACATATATTTCGCATAAATCTATACTAGCTATACAAAATATATCAGCTTATAAATTTGTACACAAAATAAATACTTATCACCAGCGTCAGTGAATTTTCAAAGGCGTCATTCTCGTGTTAGACTGGCCTGCTGAAGACGAGGAGATTGGGGTTCGGATCCCAATCGAGTCTAGTGAGGGTGTTTTTTCTTAAATAGTTTTCCACTCTTTTTCCAAGCAAATGAGGGTAGGCCTACACGTCCTCTAAATACAAATCTTCCTCATCCATAACTGATTAACATAATTAGTACTTATGCGTATAACCTAACAAATAGTAAGACGTGGTGCTATTAAAAAAAGGAAAGTATGCTATGTGATGGTTTTATTTAATTTTTCAATTGATATAATTTTTTTCTCGTCTTCTCACACATATTTTTTGGTAGAGACTGGCAGGGAAAGCCACTGAACTTGTATGTGGAAAAGCTAGAGCAGGAATAATCTAGTTTTTTTAAGTGTAGCTAATACATAAGCGTATAGCCTAAACGAGTAGTAGGATATGCGGTGCTAATAAAAAAACTGCCACAGGCATCGTAGAAATTGAACAGAGCTTGTTAAGGAAAGATAACAAAAACCCTAGTCATATTCCATGATGCCACTGGCAAACATCCAAGAACTGATAATATTATTAAGTGTAGAATATTAAACTAAACGTATCACTGAGAGACCATTTTGTTTATTTAAACCAGCATTTCCTTATGCTATAAAAACCTCAGAAATACTGAGCCTTAAACTCGTGTCCCCTTCCATCCCCACCTTAAAAAGTACATGGCATCAACCTGCTAAAAAGCAATATAGACCGAGGTGACCTGGTGGTCTAGTGGTAAGGTATCAGACTTCTGTACTGGGGGTCCGGGGTTCAAACCTCGGTCCCGGCACGGACTTATCTGATCACCAAACGCTTCCTTCACCTCTGACAAGACGTGTATTAATCACAACTTGTGAATGTGCGGAGTGCCAGGCCTTCGCCGTGGTTAGGATCCCACGTTAAACTGTAGGTCCTCCATTTCATCTCACAATCACCCTACCATTACACATTAGCGTAAGTGCAGTATAACCCGAATGGGTAGTAAGACGCGGTGCTAATAATAATAATAATAATACCGACCGAGATAGCAGCCGTTTGTTGGTGAGGATAGTGCCAACTTAGCATGATAGTAGGTGTCATGTGATCATCACAACGAACCCTCCGGCTATCAATCTCGGTTTTCTAGACCAGATCATCAATTTTTTGTATTCAAGTAGCTCCTCATTTGTCCTCACAAAGTTAAGTTGAAACAGTTTCAGATCCATTGCTTCAAAGAAAATCCGGGATGGCCGGGAATAGAACCTGAGACTTTTGTATTTGTAGTCAGAAAAACAGACCATTAGACCATATAAGCGTTCTGAATCGAACCTGAAGGAAAAGAAATACCAAGCAAAACTAAATAAAAGAGGAACGTAAGTCCGATTCTACACTCCTGGCAACATAAGGTGAAACCAGCATCTAAGAAAGGGTGTGAGAAACGTCGAAATATTATTATTATTATTATTATTTAGCACCACGTCTTACTACTCGTTCGGGTTATACGCTTTAAGTACTAATTACGCTAATGGATTAGGAATTAGGAAGGTTGAATTAGAGGAAGTGAACCCACATTTGCGTGGAGGGAGAGTGGAAAACCATTTAGGAAAAACCACCCCAGTTCACCCGACCGAGATTCGAATCTCGGTCTCCCCGTCCTCAGCGGTTGAGCTCAACACGACAAGCGCGTTAGCCAACTACGCCACCGAGGCGGGTAGTCGAAATATTGAAGTCGAAGTTGATGGCCAAGTATCCTTTGCTTGACTTCTACACAAACAATAGCCGTAGCATCTTTAAGATATTTCTAAAAAAGAAGAAAGCTTCTATTTATTATGAGCGTATTTGAGATATCTCACTGAATATTATATCAACGTATAATCATTTTTAGAATATATACTATTATTATTAATATTATTTAGCACCGCGTCTTACTACCCGTTCGGGTAATACGCTTTAAATACTATTTACGATAATGGATTGGGAATTGGGAAGGTTGAATTAGATTAAGTGAACCCGCATTTGCGTGGAGGGAAAGTGGAAAACCATTTAGGAAAAACCACCCCCAGTTCATCCGAGCGAGATTCGAACCTCGATCTCCCCGTCTTCGGTGGTCGAGCTCAACACGACTAGCGCGTTAGCCAACTACGCCACCGAGGTGGATAGAATATATACTAAACAGTATTTTAACGATGCCCTGTAATTAAATAACACCTATAACGTAAGCATAAATACATTCAAATATGTTCGCGTAAAATAATATAATGTTCCTTGTTATTTTCTCTAAACTTTTCTCTTTAGTATTATGTGACAGCAACCAAAACCTTATCTTCGACTTTTTTTCGCTTATTTCAAAGCTTTCTTAAACTTTTCCAAAATAGCTTGGGATTAACTAGTTGAACTTTAGGCTAGATATAAGAGTGGCGGTTAGGTCATAATATTGTGTTTTGATAAAAGTTATACAAATAAAAGTGAGAGTTTACAAATTAGTCTCATATAAGTTAATTAATTACCCGTAAACAATTTTTATGAGCTACCTAATTCACTACTTTTTTTTAGATTATCCATAGCTTCTAATAAAAAAAATCTTGAATAGTAGGAAACATTTAGATAAAGATATCTAAAATTAACGTATATAAAAGATAAATGACCACATAATGGAATAAACCATACCTGGTGCACCATGTCAGGATTAAACCCCGACCTCTTTGGTCCATCAAGAGTGAAAACCACTACAGTCTTCACCAAATCTGAACAAAAACAATTAGGAGAAATTCATCATTAGTACACACCTTCGGGAATCTAACTAGAACCTTACCGTCAACGGCAAACCAACCCAAACGAGAATGACATCTATACCACGTGCCAACTAGAGATGGGCTAAACAGTGATTTTACGATATCAGTGATTGTGATTTTTAAATATCGGTGAGATATACCAGTGATTTTTCACAGTGTCTTGACTACCCATATCGTTGCTAAACTGAAATAAATTCACTTTTTGAATCAACGGTGAAAGATCAAAGAACAACAATTACTTTAAGAATGAATAATATACTTTAGATTGAAAATGTAAATTACCGTATGTTTATTTCGGTTGCAGTTTATCAAAGCAAAGACCGCCACTGTTCGCACCTGCTGATCACCATATCGTCAACAGAATGAAGTATGAACGTGAACTGATATTTTGTCAATCACGGTCAAAGCTAGTATTTAGCTGCTGTCCGAGTAGGCGCGTACAATCGAGTATCGAGTATCGAGTATGGAGTTTGGAGTATTTCTGAGTACTGGGTATTTACTCGAATAATCCCATGACATTCGGTTGTCGGTTGGAACTTGAAAGGAGAACTAATTACTTGGAAGTTTGGCGGCTTGCAATGGAATTCGATACTTAAAGACTTAACATAAGCTCTTTCTGTCGGCACTCGGCACTGACATTGACATTATTGACATACAGCTACCTAATCTCCGGGTTTCGTGTTGCCTGACTAATGTACAGTCAATACAAAAGTATGCGTTTTAAGAAGTTTAATACAATTGAAAAATAGAGAAATAAAATATGTTATTTAGTATTTTATAGTGAAATGTTATGTAATTTGGGCAAAATTAGTGGTCCAACAAACATTATGTTAAACTTGAATACCAATATTAACTTATTTTACGTACTATGAGAAACTCTTGTAATTGTGTAATTTATTTAGTGATCTATTTCACTACAATTAAAATTTATGTGAGATTAAAAATGAACATAACATAATGGTGATTTGTTTAGAAAACGTTTGGAAAGCAGGTCATATATTATATTATTGTAGTGTTATTTTATTTTAAATACCGTACATATAATAGTAGATGAGCTATACATCTATTAGAAGCAAATAAACCTATAAGATGCTAGAAAATATTTAATCAATTATTATATAAACACACTTTAGATTAGACTATAGGATGATGAGGATCATCAACGCATTGTAAATAATATATTAAGGTTTATTTCTATTTTTTCTATTTTGTTACTTATTTTAATTCATTATTTACGATTTTGGGGATAGGATCACCGAAAAAAAGAAATGATTTTTTTTCGTAGCCTACTTTTAAAAAGAATCCGAAATGTGATTTGCTTAGTAAGCTAAGCTTGCTTTTGTATTTTGCTCTTAACAACAAATGTTTTGTATTGAAAATGCATGTGAAGGAAACATTTAAACTATTAAAGTCATTTTTACGTAGCAATCTTATACTGTTTTTGATAAATGAGCTCTAAGAGATCAAGTGTTTTAAATAGAAATAACACGTAAAACATGCCAGTCAATAAGGTCGATTCTCAATTAGTTGGTAGAAAATAAAAAATAAAAGAATAACAAAGGCCGTGAAGCAAGTATTTATTCGAGTGTCTAGAAAAAGAAGCAATACTAGCTCCATAGCTCGAGTATTGCGAGTATTGCGAGTATGCGAGTATCTCCGATCACTGATATCTCAATCACCGATACTTTTGAGATCGAGTAACTGGGAGTATCAGTGATCAAATGGTATTGGTGAAAAAATCACAGTCAGTGATATATCGCCCATCTCTAGTGCCAACCGATGCTGGTCACTCCTGTTTATGTATTTGAATATTTAGCGAAATGTCCACGCCATCTGGAATGTAAGTTTTATTATAAAACCTACTATCACAACTGTTAAAACATATTCTGATTATACATACACGTATTATGTTTATTAATTTAATATTGTATGTTTAAATTACGTGCAGAATCAACTATAGAGGTATTATATGATCTATTGCATTCAGAATGAACGTGGTGAAATGATCTTGGATGAAAGCAATATAAGAGAGCGCTGGAGGGAGTATTTTGAGAAAACCCCTAAGGTGATAGTTTTGATAAGATAGGATCAGGAAGTGATTGTCGGCTTAGAATAAATGAATAACCGTTAGTACAAATGAATGATTTTGTGTACATGGGCAGAATGTTCTGTAAAAATGGAAGGATAAGATGGTGAAATTGACAGACGGGTGAATGCATCTCGAAGAGTATTTGGATGTATGTGAATCACTGCAAAGAATGGAGTATCGAAGGAGGAAAGATAGCAGTATATAAAACTGTGTTAACGCCAACATTGTTGTATGGATGTGATGCGTGTGTTTATCAGGAGAAACACAAGAGCAAGGTAACTATAGTTGGAACGAGATATTACAAAAAAGGTTTGTTGTAAATCTCGTGTGGACAGAGTAGGTAATGAATGGGTGCTGAAGGAGTGCGGTTTGAAAGTGAATCTAATAGTTCAATGTGAAAGAAGCGTCTTACATTGGCAAGTTGAGAGGATGAGTGTGGATCGAGCCACGAAGCAAATATATGATGGAAGAATGTGTGGATCAAAAGTAAGGGGCAGGCCATGTAAAACGTGGCTAAATGTGGTATACGAATGTGTGAAAAAGATAAATACTTAGAATTTTAGTAATAAAAGAGCAGGTACGACTTGTTGTATTGATCTTGTTGAAGAGAAGTAAGTAGGCAAGATAAGTGTGGAGAAAGTTATTGAGGATGGATTAAGTACAGAGTTATTTTTTGAGCCATTTGCACAGTTTCTTGCCTACTCCATAAGGGAACGGCGTGATTAGTTAAATATGTATATATGTATGTATGTATATATTACTGTACATGCACAGCATAAACTACAGTAATACATTTAAAAATTCTAATTTCTTCCGCCCAAATCCAGAAGGTATTTATGCGTAGCACCCTTTCTATTGCATCAGAATATAGCACGTTAGCTTGTGTTGTGTGCTCTCAATAGTGTTGAAATATGGCGTTCAGGGGATCTATAGATACATTTGTAACATTTATTGTATAGAGCGTACCTCCCCATTGAAAAATATATTCCTGCGCTCTTCAATATCACAGTCCAAATGTCCATTAAAAATAAATGTTAAATATTCATAAATATTTTTTAAATCCATCAACTATATTTGTTCGACTTTATTATTTCCATTCGAATTTCAATAGAATCTAAAACAATTATGCTGCTAACTATAAAATTAATCAAAAATAAAAATTAAACTATTTTATTGAATGTTGCCGATGGTGGAGAATTACTTAAAGATTAATAGGTGACTTTAATTTACTCACATAAAAGTCATTAAATATTTGCATTATTTCACTTTTACTGACAAGCGTGACGTGATTTTGAATAAAATAAAGCTAAGTTCCGTAAGCACGGATGTTACTCTTTTGGCTCTCATTGGTTCAACAGAGCTATTTACCAACTAAAGTGGTCACATGGTCTAAGGCGTCACTCTCACAAGAGACTGGTTGCCGATGATGAGAAGATCGGGGCTCGATCCCAGTCGTTTATACTGCGGTGGTTGGGTTTTCCTAAATGTTTTCCCCCACTCCTTCCACGCAAATGTGGGTATACTTTCTCTAAATTATACCTTACTAATCCCTGACACATTAGAGTTATTAGTACATAGGCGTATAGCCTCAACAGGTAGTAAGAAGTGGTTTAAAAAAAATAAGGAATAGAGTCAAATTATATATAAATAAGAAAAATTTGAGAAAACCTACCATAGGCATCAAATCCGGGGAAATGTCTTAGAGCTTACAATTCATGATTAGAATCCTCATAAATTCCGTAATTGTTTTTTCGAGGTTGTATTTGTGTTTTGAACGAAGAGTTTACTTGGTCAGTTTAATCTAAGAAACAGACTTAATGCAACCAACACAAAAACTCAATTGTATTTTACATCCCATCCGAAACTCTTGTTCCAATAAAACACTTAGATACCAGTGTGGTAAACTAAACCTCTTTATTTAACACGATACAAACACAGGCATATTGCCGTTATATTTTCTAAGAAAATATAATCGTATTGAGTTAAGAACGCTACATTTCCTAATTTATTTATAAATTCAATCAACATAAAATTATGTAATCACAACACACGATAGTATTTATAAAAAATACCAATGCTATGCAAAATATCATTATTATAGTTTATTTTTTCTTACTAAAGAAAAGAAATTATCCAAAAAATATAAATAGCATTTGTCTAGGAACTAACTCATATTTTGAGATGTTCACGCCACACGGTACAAAATTCCCAAAGTTAAATAAGAAGTGGATTTACAAACTAAATAAATGGTCTTACACTACTTTCTCATATAGTTTATTATGATCAAACAAAAAATTTCAAAAGTAGATTTTTACTAAACTATCATTAAATGAGTTTGTTCTCTGAAAACAAGTATAAAATAATATTTATGATTCAAATGAATGGCCCCGTGGTGTAGTAGTCAGGTAACAGTGCCTGGGTTCGATTCCCGCCTGGTACCTTGGGTATTTTTCCCTGAAGGGAGGATTACCCCATTAGTCACCAACGGTCCACCCTTATACTATCACCATCATCTAATCTCATCTCATCGGGATATGGAAAAAATCTCCACGGAAAGGTTGTACAGTTAGTAAATTCAGGCGGCCCCTGGGCATCGGTACATTAGTGCTGAATAAATTTTCCACTCCTGAACTACGAATGATGTTACCCAGACGAGCATTATTATTATTATTATTATTATTATTATTATTATTATTATTATTATTATTACTCCTCTCAAGTTATTTATTAATTATTTTTATCATCTATCATGAATAATTAACTAATATTTTTGGTAATTATTGTTCATCAGTGTGTATCATTATATAGTTATTATTGCTTATTTTATTTAGTTATTATATGAGCTTGTAAGGTACTTGTGTAAATGAAATAATTATTATTATTATCACTATCTTCGTGCAAATAACTCTCCAAATATTCATTCTAAACAAAATAGTTAAAGCGATTTTAGAACAATTTAAATTTTTCAAAAACACTCAATGCTCATATCCTTATTTGATTCTTTTTCCGAAAAATAAGTGTATATTGGCTTTTTTTTACCGTGTTTTAGTACCCGTTTGGGTTTTACGCACAAGGCCTACATTCATTTCGTTAATTGATTAAGGAGGAAGAAGGCAGAGCTTTAAAGTAAATAAATCCAAATACCCAACCGGGATTCAAACCTCGATTTGTATTTGGAAAGTGTTTGATAAGTGCCTGAATTGTTGCAGTTTCATAATTAATTTTTAGATAATTTGGGAACCATAGTGAAACTTTTTCTCCGATAAGAGTGAAAAATGTCTCTTAAGCATACGTATTTTTCTTCTTGTCTGGTAGCAGTACGTATATTGCAGGAATAACATTAGTAGAACTTTTGGTACTTTAAACATCAGCATGAATGCTATAAATTTGACTGAATTGACGAGGAAAGTTATTAAAAGTTTCATCTCCGAAAAATCACCATATTTGGCTAAGCATTCCTGTTCCAGTTCACTCAAAAATGCCATTATACGCTTTCATAAACCACCATCAATGAAGAGAAAACCATCCAATAAATCTCTAGATAGTTTTATTCCTCTTCAGTTAGATGGAAAAGATGTCAATCACACCAAAAGCATTGAGTGGTCTATATACAGAATACTTTATTGATGTTAATTGTGGAATCTCTGTCCCAAAATCCAATACTGCATTCAATGATCCATAAAATGTATGTATATATATTTGAAGAATAGATGCTAGATCCTCCCAAATACATTTTTTACAGTTAAAAATAGATTTTTCTGAATTCACTCTTAGCGATTTCAAGCCCAAAAAAAATGTTTTTACTCATTGACGATAGGTCTACCGTTTTCACCTTTAGTAGTAATGAAACCTGGGCAAGGCCTATCACTATAACTCCAACGTTTAGTCGAATTATTTTTTAAACGTATATTAATGTCCTACATAATTATTGGGGTTTTACAATAGATTTTTTTTCCAAAAAATCACTTTAATTCATGATGGCTTTGATTTATAGAAGGGAGAAATATCTTCACAAACTAAAAACAAGAAGAAAATACCATAAAATACCAACAAAAGGTGTTTATTATTGTTTCCTTGCCTATGAAATCAGTTGTAATGCGTTCTAATATTGGGTATTGATTTCCTCTTGACATTTTTCTAATGGAAACTTAAGTTGTAAAAATAAAATAAAATTAAAATAAAATAATTTTGTAATTTTAGTAGGCCTATATTTTTTGGGGGAAGTGTTGTATAAGTTAAGACTTTGGCTTACATAGTTGACGTCTTTCAGTACATTTTCAAACAAATTGGACGTAGACCTCTAAGTTTACAAACATAGAACAGGAAAGAGTTCACTTCATGTCTCGTACGGATTTCTAAAAAAAAAAAANAAAATCATAATAAAAAGTCCGTGTATTACTTCACCACCAATGATTTGTGTGTGAAAGCAGGCATCATGGAACGATTTAACAGAACTTTATAAATTGAATTTAACAATTAAGTTCTATTAAAGATTTTGTATTTAAACGCGTGATCAATGATCAATTCTCCTTTTTAATGTAGAATTCATTATTTATCTATATCAAAATATAAAGAGTTATTATAGAATACATTTCAAAACTAGTTCCAAAGAGAAATAATATTTTAGTTTAATTGGTTGTTTTAATTCATTGATCCTTATTAAGGGGTTTCTGTACTTACATGTTTACTTATAACTAGAGAACTACTGCATAGAATCGAATGCAATATTTTCATAGAATATATTTCATAAGGAAATTATCTCAAATTTACAAATGTTACACATTTCACCAGTGATAAATTACTCGTCCTTGCCGGGAATCGAACACTGCCGACTGAGCTGATGTGTTGGACCACATATTTAAGACTATTGATATTGATTAAAACAGGCAACATCCTTTAAAGGTCTTGAACTGTTGCACTATGGTTGTTAGAACCGAACGGAGTAGTTTTCAAAATCAGAGACTTTACAGAGTAGTAGGTTTTAGACTCAAGTAAAAAGGAGTTGGTTTCTAGTGTGGAAACGCTGTTGTCGTTTTTTTTAGTGTTTTACTACCTGTCCAGACTATGTGAATTTACAGTAATAATGTAGGGAAGAATAAGGTAGAATTTAACAGGTGTACTCACATTTGCCTGGATGGAACCTGAGGAACTTACGCAGGGATTCGAGCACAAACCTCACCACGTCTTACTACCCGTTTAATTTATACGCTTATGTACTAATTACGCTAATGGGTTAAGAATTGGGAAGGTTGAATATAGAGGAAATGAACCCGCATTTGCGTGGAGGGAGAGTGGAAAACATTTAGGAAAACCACCCCCAGTTCACCCGAACGATATTCAAACCTTGATCTCCCCGTCCTCGGGAGTCTAGCTCAACACGAAACTAGTGATTTAGCTAACTACGCCATTGAGGTGCGTTTTAACCCCCGTGCCCACTTCATTTTGTTTTCCTAGCTTTTGAGGTACCAAGAATAAGTAACGAAGTTACTTTGTTGATAATTTCAATTCAACATTCAGAACGAAATATACAATATAATAGTAGCTAAATAAAAAGTACGTTTCAAAAATAATAAATATCATTGACTATACACATTGGTGTCCCCTCGAGACCTTACATTGACTTGAACATACCCATTGTTAACACACATTTTTTATAAAAAAAATTATTTTACCTAATTAAAAATGAAATTATCAACCTAAAATAAACTATAAAATAGTAACACAAAATAGTCATCACTTTCCAGGTTGTAGATATAAATTCTTTTTTTTAAAGTCCCAATCACTTTTATCATTATCTATTTGTCTTTGTTTTTTGACGAATTTGTTTGTGTAGGATGAACATCTGGTCGAGTTTACATAAAGCGTGAAGAACTAAGCAAACAAAAGCAGACAGAAAGCAAATAATTCAAAAACCCATTTGTAATTGTAATCCTCTCAACTCTTGTTCTAATCAAAATTAGATACCAGAAAGGTAAACTAATTCAGTTTCTCCATTTACATTTAGCAAGATAAAATGTCAGCCATAAAAACTCGATGGTTCTGTCACAATTCCCCCTCTATTTATAAAATCAATCAAATGTTTAACTCCCTTACTCTACATCTCCCACAAAGATGAATAAACGTAGGGTGAGGATTACGTAAAATTTTATTACAAAACTCTTACACTTAATTATAAAGAATGGTTAACAAAGTGTCCGTTATAAAATACAAAACTTTACTAGTTTACTTTAAATAATTTATTCATTGAACTCTTATCAAAACAAGAAATTTTTAATAGTCAATTAATTCTAGTATATATTTATTTATAGGTTACAGCCCAAGCCAAATCGTAAAAAAATTTTAGGCTTGACATGGGTTGTAAACTATAAATATTTTACAACATCAAAAACTTTTAAAAATTAAAATTATACCGTTTATAACCCTTGAAATCGGTCAATAAATACAAACAACCTCTAAGGTTTCTTATGTGAACTGCATTTTCATTTACTTATTGAATCTTTTCAAATCCTATTAATCAATTTAAAATAAAATACTACGACATAAAATGATTTAAATCTAAAAGCTAATTTCGAAAAAGTAAAATTTATTTGGTTTCAAACCAAAACTTGAATTTCATCATTAAAATACACATCCCACCTGATATGCTAATGGACGGGGATGTTGAGTCGTTTCAAGTTTTAAGATAGTAACAAAGTGGTTTGCTGATTTTATCACTCGGTTCAGAAAATGCACGTCAGATAACTCAAATAAATTTATAAAATGAAACCTTAGGATGCAAAGTGTATCTCTAAGTGAGATCGGTTATAACTTATTAGTAGAGAAGAAGTCAGAGTTTCAGGGCGCAAAGGGGTAATCGGTGGTGGCTGGTGGTGGGGGGTAATAGCTTGTAGATAAGGGGAGGTGCGCGGGTATCGTTCCCGCGGTGGTGGGGGTATGATTCTGTAGTATACCAGAATACTAGGGCGGTAAGGAGAATGTTCTTTGTAGGCAAGAGGTAACCCCCCTGGTGGTGCATGAGAATACTGGGGCGTTAAGGGGAAGGGTTGAAGCTATACCTTATACATGCATCAGAATACTGGGGCAGAGAGGAGAGTGTTCCAGGAGTGGGGGTAAGTTTCGGCGTGTTCGCCGCGGGAAAACATATCTTGCGGGAGAGGGAACGATTTGGGGGGGAAAGTCTCCGCGTTCGACGTCGTGACGGCGTGTCCACCGATACGGAGTGTTCACCTCTCTTTCTTTCATACTCGTAGATGATTTGAGAGGGAAAACATACATATCTTGCAAGATACTTTTTTTATTTCTCTCGCGGGCTCGTCAAGAGGGTGGTAG
>CABFOW010004197.1:38905-60093 GCA_902141385.1 Timema californicum
TATTAATATGTTTGAGTGCCAGGAAAACTTCACTGTTTCTTAGGTAACCTTCATATAGTCATTCTTAAATCAATAGGACAAGGAAAGAGTGTTTAAAGCAATTTTTGAGGGTAAGTTTTTTTTTTGCGCCGCGTCTTACTACCCGTTTTGGTAATACGCCTAAGTACTAATTACTCTAATGGGTTAGGAATTGGAAAGGTTGAAGTTAGAGGAAGGGAACCCGTATTGGCGTGGAGGGAGAGTGTATAACCACTTAGGATAAACTACCCGAGTTTACCCGAGCGATATTAGAAACTCGATCTCCACATCCTTGTCAGTCGAGCTAAACAGTAAACTAGCGCGTTAGCTAACTACGCCACCGACGCGGGTCTGAGAGTGGTTGATAATCTCAATGTAGTAAAAACATTATTGATTGAATTTAAAAAAGAAAGCCGCGAGGTAATAATAGATTATAGACCAGTGTGATATCTGTTCGAAACACTCACAAAATAAAATATTTAATATCTTATATTAAACAAAACTACAAAGTAGAATTAATATTCTAGGAAATACAGTAAATAATGTATATTATACGGCTTCGGTGTTCATGCGTACAAAAAAAAATTCTTATATGGTCCATTTTCAGTGATGGATGAAACAGGGTTCTAGTCCTGGCCGGGAATATTGAGACGTTTTCCTAAACTGTTTCCCAACTTCCCTCAAAGCAAATGTGGTTACATCACATTAAATTTGTATCTTTTTAATCACTATCCCCCAATAATTAGTAGTAATTATGGTTGAAATAGGTAATATTATGTTACCTATAAATATTCTCCTATAGTTCACTCTGGATTTTATTATCCCCTTCACGGAAGAACTAAATTTCACCTTCCGGCTGATCCACAAAATCCATTATAGCTAGGCCTGTCAGTATTTCCAGAGACTCGCAACAAAACACCTGATTAAACTAATGTTCAAACCTGCCTGGATATAAAAACTACGTAAGCCTAGTTGAAAAAAAATTACACTTCAATCGCATATGTGGTTATAAATAACCTAGATAAAATATACACAGCATCCATCCGAAACTTTAACAGGGATTCGAACACCAAAACCTAGGTCTATCATACTACAATTTTCCCGGTTGATATCCTACAAGATAGAATTAACTACGGAATCAGTTGTTGACAAATATCCGGCCAGTCCTTCACCGAGACTCACAACACAAAACATGATTAAGTCATGCTAAAACTTGCTTGGATAAATATTCTACAAAAAAAAACTACATTTAAAGCGGTTAAGTGGTTCCATAGTTATATACAAATATCCGGCTGGCACTTCACCGGGGCTCCCACCAAACCGTACGATTATAATTATTATTCTAAAAAAATCCCTGGATAAATAATCTACAGAATAATCAAAACTACACCACAGTAATTGTGTGGTTTCATAGATTTAGACAAATATCCGGCTGGAACTTCACCGGGACTTACACCAATACACCCAATTATAGTTACTATACTAAAAAATGCCTGGATAAATACACTAACGAATAATCAAAACTACTCCACAGTAATTGTGTTGTTCCATAAATGTATACAAACATTCGGCTGACCCTTCACCGGGACTCCCACCGAAACACCTGATCATACACAAATAATGCTAAAACCTGCCTGGATATTGATCCAGTACAAAAGTAACAACCACACCGCAATTGGTTGAACGGTTCCAGAGATAAATAAATCCGGCCGTATCTTTAAAATAAAATTAAACCCTGACTGTATGTATGCGAAATCCTCTCAGGAGACATCATAATGAATAGAAATAAATGCACCGCAATACGTTGTGAAATTCCAGGTAACCTTGGCTATAGACAGATATTCTTAAATATAGTACAGAGCTACAATATATTTTTACTTGAATATAATTATATTCCAAACCTTAAAAAAGCATAGATATGTAAAGTGGTTTTAAGCTCATAAAACAAAACAATGTTTATCCTTGATTTCCAATTATTATTTAAACCTCCTCACTCTGATATTGTATTATTACTTGTCTACGACATGGACAGTTTTATTGTTTCGATTTCCAGAATTGGTTTAGTAAAAAAACCGATTTGACAAAAATAATCACAGTTAACATTAAAATTTATTATAAAATGTTAATAATCAACGCAAATCTTAATAAACCACACCTTTTCTTAATCAAAGTATTAATTATTAAAGCGTTTTACTAATAGTTATATTATAGCCGCTATGGTAACATTAAATAAAGTATGGAATTGAACTATGCCCCCACAAAGTTATACACAGTCATAATAACTTTGAAGAAACAAATAAATTCACTTTTAAAATATGTCCAATGGATGAGATCTTATCAATATTTATTTTTTGTCCTCCCGGAAATAATATAAAATATTTTAAATTAGGATTGGGACCCTTAAATTACAGAAGTTTTTTTTCAAACTCAGCTTCTTACAAATAAAGTAAAAATCTCTTAGAGTTAATCTGTTATTTACATTACATGTGTTGAATATAATAATTAATCATTAATAAATTTATAGTTGGCTATAAACAGTAATGAAGATTCTAAAAAAAGAGAGACTTGCTTTATGTTACCATGTAAAACCAATCAATGTGGGCAACAGTGGCCAAATAACGTTTGACGTAGTTAAACTTTTAATAGCTAAAAAAAATACCAGCCCGTATGTTAATGAGAGTAAACATAATTAATTAACTTAGTATGTAAATATTAGTTATGGATTTTATCATTATCAGAACAATAAAGTAAAATTAATTTATTAAATATAACCATTCGGGCATCGCTAAAAGACATAACCCCTCCCCCATCACTCCTTCCCAACAGTCAAGAAATAATTTAACGACTTATGGCTTTCTCTAACTTAGGTGTTGGACGTAGCTAGGCAAACTATTCTGCAGTCATGTGTGGAGGAATATCATACTTCGCGGGCTCAGTGAATTATAAGTTGCTACCTTTCAATATCGACAGAGTGTACATAGAGATTCAATTATTAAGAAAAGATTATTAAATATTTAGTTCCATTAATTTCCGTCCAGATCGCCACGTACTAAGAAAGTAATACAGAAATCAATTTTAGTTCAATCTTTGCCAGACAGACTTCGCTACTCACCCCTACCAGAAGATTCAAGGTCAATCAAACACACGGTCAGTTTACATATGTAAATATCAGTTCAACCTCACTACACCCTATATTTTTCTTGATCTTGTTCAATCCAGTCCACCTCATTATATTTGATCTCTTCAAGGTCCATTTTAATGTTATACTCTCATTTGCGTCTAGGTATTCCCAATGGTCTCTTAATATTAGGTCTGCCAATCAGTACCCTGAACATCGTTCTAGATTCTTCCATTCGCGCTGCATATAATTCCCCCCCTCTCCTCCGATAACCTGCGAAATTAAACTAAATTAAACAAACTCCATAATATTCATTTCATTTTGGGCCAAATATCTTCCCAGGGACCTTGTTTTTGAAGATCCTAAATTTATTTTCGTCATTTAAGGTAAGCAACCACGTTTCACATCCATAGGGAACAACGGGTATAAATAATCGTTTAGTATATTCTGAGTTTTACATTCCTTGACATCAGGCGAGATGTATTCGTAAAAGTACATAGAATTTAACCCGAGACGGATTAGACGGGAACTAATGTGGGGACAAAATAGGATAGCTTGCATAAGATAAAGTTTTCGTCACCTTGGGCTAGGTCCTCGGCTATTTCAGTCCACTTTGGTAGTATTCAGGTGTGTTAGTCCACGACTATAAGGCTCTTACGTCCTTTGATATGTCAGACAATGGCTCGGCATGGCTCTTAGGTCCTCGGGTATGTTAGTACACGACTTGGAACGATTCTTAGGTCCTTTGGTGTGCCAGTCCATGGTTCGTCATGGCTCTTAGGTCCTCGGGTGTGTTAGTCCACGACTTGGAACGGTCCTCAGATCCTTGAATGTGTCGGTCCACGGCTTAACGTGGCTCTTAGACCCTCGGGGTGTCAGTCCACGGCTTGGCACCGCTCTGGACTTTATAAATTATCATTTATATATCATTTTTCTGTGTTTTTTTAAGTGTGATGAAATGGGCAAACTTTCTTAAGATTACTTTAAAACCCATTTGCTAGATTAATTAATTTCATGCCATCATTAGGAGTTTGCTGTTCTCTATGAAGAAAGTGGTGCCAAGAAAAGGAAACTTTTCACTTAGTCTAGCGAAAATTCCTGATAAATAAGATGAACTTTCCTCCATTTATATTAGCTGTTATATGTTCAGTAGTAATACATTCATTTAAAGGTTCCAGCTCAACCAAAACTTATTTGGCAATAGGTCTATGCTACGTTCACTGTTGCAATTTAAAAAAATTAAATTAATCCTTTTGTCTTACTACCTGTTAAGGCTATACGCATTTATACTAATTATATTAATGATTTAGGGATGAAAAAGATTGAATTTATAAGAAATGTACCCGTATTTGCGTGAAGACCTAACTTTTTTTTAACTCAGCCTCAGTACACTCGAGTGGGATTTAAAACCCGATCTCCCTATCATCGTCTGTCTAGTCTAACACAAGATTTACGCCTTAGACCATGCAGCCACCTAAACAGATGATATTGAGAAATTATCTTAAGAAGTAGACTTCTGAGAAATATATATTTTGCTTTAAAAATACTTATTTCTGTATATGTTTGAAATTGTTGTTAACTCTTTGCTATTTCTTTTTCTTTTTTACTATTGAAAACATATTTCTTATTTTAAGTATTTTCAATCGGGTTTGGAGGTTTAGAGGAACCCGTTTCATTGGCCGAGCGTTCTAAAGCGTCACTCCCGTACTAGATGGGCCTGCTCATAACGGGAAGGTTGGGGTTTTAATTCCGGTCGGGCTACTGAGGGTGGATTTTCCTAAATGTTTTCCCTCTATACTTCCACGCAAATGCTGGTAGATTACCTCTAAAATGGTCCATTCTTCATCCCTACCCCATTAAATTAATTATCAAATACTATACGTACTGTACATCATTTACAGGTAGTAAAATGCGGTGATAAATAAATATAAAATTATTTAAATAGTATATCTAATTAAATATAGTTTGAAGGGAATACAATTTTGACCACCAAAAGAGATTCTTCAACTTCATTGCCAAATACAGATTTAATTACAAGGCTAGGGCACCCTAACTTATTACAACATTGTATTATGTTAGTGCGCCACTTTCGAAAACAGGGTGCTTAGGAATATATTTGGTTTTAAAAGGGAGGAGGGTACTGGGGAGTGAAATAGGTTACTTATTGATGAGTTACATACCCTGTATTCATCACAACACATTGTTAGGATAATCAAGTCTCGTAGATTAACATGGGCAGGACATGCAGCACGAATGGAAGAATCTAGAAAATTGTTCAAGGTTTTGAATGGTAAGCTCAATGGGAAGAGACCATTGGGAAGACCTATACGCAGATGGGATAAAGTGTAATGAGGTGGACTGGATGGAACTAGCTCAAAATAGGGATAGGATGCAATAAGGTGGACTGGGTGGAACTCGCTCAAGATAGGGATAGGGTGTAATGTGGTGGACTGGATTGAACAAGATCAAGATAGGGTATAAAGAGGTGGACTGGATGGAACTAGTTCAATATAGGGATATGGTGTAATGAGGTGGACTGGATGAAACTAGCTCAATATAGGGATAGGGTGTAATGTAGTGGACTGGATAGAACAAGATCAAGATAGGGTATAAAGAGGTGGACTGGATGGAACTAGTTCAATATAGGGATATGGTGTAATGAGGTGGACTGGATGAAACTAGCTCAAGATAGGGATAGGGTGTAATGATGTGGACTGGATGGAACTAACTCAAGAAAGGGCTAGATGCCATACGTTTTAAGTGCAACCATGAAATTTTGAGCTCCTAATGCCACAGAGTAAGTATGTAAGTAAGTGTATCAGTATTTTGATTGATTAATAATATTGGGACACGCTTCGGCGAACAAAAGGTCTAGGGCGTCAGTCTCGCAATAGATTGGGCTGCCAGTGATGGCGAGATTGAGGTTAGAATACCAATTATATGCACAGAGGTTGGTTCTTCCTAAAAGGTTTACCACTCTCCCTCCACGCAAATACGGATACATTGCCTCAAAATCCAACCTTCCTGATCCTTAACACTTTAGCCTAATTAGTACAAATGTGTTCAACCCAAACGGGTAACAAAACGTGGTGCTGAAAAAAGATTGGATATGAGTTTATATTTTTTCTAATCTTTATTAATAAAACGAATGCATACTACCTGTACAGACGCGATGCTAAAAAAAAATAGTTTGTCTGTCTGCCATGAGAAATATGAGATATTTACCTCTTGCAAAGGGCCGAAATTTTAAAATCGCTATCTCCTGTGGACAAACATGTGAGCTCGAAGCTGGAATTTTAAATTTTTGTTCAGAATTTTTTTTTAAAATTAACCGGGTCTGAAGAAATAAAACGGTGAGATTTTTTTTCTATATTTTTGAAGCAAAAGGAAGAGTTGCCCGAGGTAGCTACGCAATGAATTGCGTGGTTAACCCGGGCAAGGCCGGGTACTTCTGCTAGTATAAAATCAAAACGAATTGGCTTAAAAGTAGTTGTAGCTCCCATTAATTTGTCTAAAAGTAATTCCACCAGAAATTTGACACCATTATGTTTGGCTCAAAAACTGCTGGTTTTAAATACATTTCTCAAAGACATTTTTTAAGTAAATTCTTCCGACACCTTAGATCAGTTGGTAGCGTGTCTGTCTATTGAGATAATAATCCCGTGTTCAATTACCGGCATGGCTGAAAAAGTATCATTAGTGAAATGTGTGTTTCCTCTCTCACAGTGATAAATTAATGGCTGAGGGGGCTAGATGTTGTGTCTGTTCTGGATTTAAGTTATCTTATAAGTTTCGTGCTGATATAGTCAGTCTGTTGATAAAGTGCACGTTAAATACGGTACCTCAAAAAAAAAAAAAATTGTACACAAATAGTGCAAATCCAGGCACTATTTATTTACTAAAAATAGTTTCTTTTTTTATATCTTCGTTTAACTCAAAGTCTGACGCCTTAACTCAGTCGGTAGCGTGTCTGTATATTGAGCTAAGGGTCCTGAGTTCCATTTCTGGCATGACCCCCCAAAAAATTTATTATTGACGAAATGTGGGTTTCCCCTTTCACAGTGAATAATTAACGGCTGGGGGGCTGGATGTTGTGTCTGTTCTATATTTAAGTTATCTTATAAGTCGTATGCTGATATAATCAGTCGATTCAGAAAATGCACGTTATATAATTCAAATAAATACGATCTTGAAACGGGAATATAAGGCAGTATCTAACAATAACAGGTAGACTTTAAGGAGATTTATTTTACTATGTCACCCACCTCGGTGGCGTAGCTAGCTAACGAGCTAGTTTCGTGTTGAGCTTGACTGCCAAGGACGGGGAATTTGAGGTTCAAATCTCGGTTGGGTGAAGTTCCTAAATGTTTTCCACTCTCCCCGTATAAACAGAACGGGTAGTAAGAAGCGGTGCTAAATTTAACATTTTTTACTATGTCCCATTTCTATATTCAATATATGAAACTCTTGGAATTCATGTCACACTATGCAGTGTTGAGTAATCGGCCTCTTGGGATAGTGGTCGGTGCTCGTGGCTACTAATCTAGAGGTCCCGGGTTTGATTCTCGGTGATATACCAGGTATTTATCCAGAAAGGAGAAGTGTTCATATGTTCATCATAGTCTGGTTCATTCGCTTTAAGTTGGTTCCAAGATATCACTGGTTCCACACCTTCATCATCACATCATCTCATTGCAGGTATGACGTGTAGACAGCGTCCAAGTCTGTTCCTACAGAGCGACAAGGCGACAGAACTAAATAATGAATCTCTCACGGTCAAATACGCTATACGATAAATAAATAAGTTAAAAATCAAAACAGTTAGTATTAGTAAAGTTGTTTTTTAGTATTTTTTTCAATTGTATACTCAATTATAATATTTATGAAAATGCTTTTTGTGGGTATTTTTCAGGCATACTGCTCGATATGTCTTACCAACACGCCATTTTGGTAGTACTGCTACTGGTCAGCCTACATACACGATGCGAATCTCGTTATCTTCCCACGAGGAGTCACGACAATCAATTGGACCGACTTCGTGAACTACTCAGAGATGTGAGTTTTGAGAAGAGAGAGAGAAAATAAAAGTTTGCTGTTAAAAACAAACCTTTACAAATTTAGAAGCTATTCAAAATGTATAATTGATTTTATTAATATAGTAAATAGGGCCAACACACATTTATTTCTATAATCTAATTTCTACCTTATTGCAGGAGGTTACACTTACAGATAACAAAATTGAATATATATATATTTGGATATAAATATATATATATATATATATACAGACTGTATATACATGTACATACATACTGTATATGCATATATATATACAGACTGTATATACATGTACATACAGACTGTATATGCATATATATACAGACTGTATATACATGTACATACATACTGTATATGCATATATATATACAGACTGTATATACATGTACATACAGACTGTATATGCATATATATATATACAGACTGTATATACATATATATATATATATTTGGAGAGAGAATATATATATATTTAAAGGGTGTATACTAATAGATGTCAAATATTCTAGGGGCATATTCCCATTCACCAAACATTAAGAAATGTCCATAAAAACATGAGTCTATAAAAGCTTTGTTTTAGAGTTACCTACTAAAGGTTTTTCTCAAAAATGAAGTTGTCGTGGGGGATCCATTGAATAGCCTACTTAGTCACCATATTTGAACCAGATGTATTTTTTGGGGGCATTTAAAGTCCATTAAAGTCATGTGCTGATGCTAATATTTTAAGAGAGCGTATCTTAAATGGTTGTTAGCAAATAGTTAACATCCTAGGTTTACTCAACACAGTACGACAAAGCATGAAACGTAAGCTCAAAGGGTATATCGAAGCAGAACACCATTTTGAACAAAATTTGTAAAAAAAGGGTCTGGCTTGTGCTTTGGATATTTTTAAAAAAAATTGTCCTGTTTGATTGCATGGTTTCTTTTGTTGAATTGCTTATTAATTAAACAATAAAATCCCTCCTTGTTCAGAAAGTAATTATTTCTAAACCCATGTCTATATGAAATTTGCTTAGTATTTGGTCGATGAGAATACCCACATATAATATTTGACAACAGTTAATATACAGCCTGTATACATTTATTCAAACTTGTTTATAAAAAGCACCAAGGGGATACCGACAAAATTAAAATCGTTATGGTTTTTTGCTCATTACAGCAGTGATTACGTTATTTTCGTGATCATTACTATAAAATTCTACTGTATGTATTTTGTTCTATGCCTCGTCATAATATATAGAACTTGCCACATTTTTATTCGCCCGTAGTACAAAAACAGTGACTCAGCTTTATTTAGTTATATAACCATTAAATATATGTTACAACAGTATAGTAAGTTTAAATTTACACTTTTTTATTCGCTTCTGATCATGTTTAAATGTAAATTTAATTATTTGACTATCCTTCAATTTACCAGGCCTTTTAAAATTATTTTCTTGCGAACAGCCTGATCGAATGAGTTGAAGATATATTGATATAGGCTATTATTATCTTTAATAATTTTTTTTTTCTTTTTCAAACATCCTAAGAACAAAATTATTGCTACTAAACACGTATCGGTAATCATATGATTTAAAGGAGTGACTATTGCAATAGACTGGACTGGGGATATCGGGGTTCGAATCCCTGTTGGGTGTACTAAAGAGTTTTTTTAACTAAGTGGTTTTCTACTCTCCTTCCAAGCAAGTGAGGGTACACTTAATCTAAATTCAACCAACCTTATCCCTAACTAATACATTATCATTATTAGTATATACTTTATTCATATATCCCGAACGGTTAGTGAGACACGGTGATAAAATAAATTATAAGGTGAGCAGAGCTGTTGGTAGCATGGCTGGTAAAAATTATGACTCCCCCCACAAGAAAAACAATCCATTTAAATAAAACATATAAAAACCGGTCTCAAATACCGGTTGTCATGGACAAACATAAAAAGATTAGACTATCCAAAATCCTCATGTTTCCTTCCACATTCTTTACAAAAGAAACAAAACAATCAAATTCAGAAATTGAATTTGAATTGAGAATGAATTGATCAGATAATTAATTCTGTTTTTTTTATCGGTATAAGATGAAGTCGTCATTCTAATAATTTTGTAAAAAGAGCCTTGAGAATTCTTAAATACCCACCCTAGACAGATTAATGTAAACTGAGGGCATGTCTTTAGTAGGCCTGATTTTAATTTTGTGGAATTATTCTAAACAGGTTCTCCCTTTATCTCTGTCAGTGATGGGCATAATCGAGTGATTTTAAAAAGTATTATTATTATTATTATTATTATTATTATTATTATTATTATTATTATTATTATTAGCACCGCGGCTTACTACCCGTTCGGGTTTTACGCAATTACGCTAATGTGTAATGGTAGGGTGATTGTGAAATGAAATGAAGGACCTACAGTTTAACATGGAATCCGAACCACGGTGGAGGCCGGGCATTCCACACATTCACAAGATGTCTTGTCAGAGGTGAATGAAGGGTTCGGTAATCAGATAAATCTTCTCCGGGACCGGGGATTGAACCCCAGCCGCCAGCACAGAAGTCTGACACCTTACCCCTAGACCGCCAGGTCACCTTTTAAGAATCGAATAATCATTCAATTCTTTGAAAAATAATCGAATGAATCGAAAGAATCTTTCAAATGATTTTTAGAAGAAGTAAAGAGTCGGTAATAATCGGATGTTAGCTACTTATAACTAAAAGTAGTTACTAGTTGCTGGTTCTGCTTTGTGTTACTATTCTTTCACCCTGCTGTCGGATCTCCCAACATGCATTCCTTTGCGTTTGCAGATTATCAACACTTCTCTATTACTGTATTTAGTTCCTTGTGTCAGTGCCAAAGACCAAAGACCATCTACAACAAAATACTATACAGTGAACGCATTAGTCACATAAGTACCTCGCAATTAATATAAATAATTTTGCGTACGATTAATAATAAAATAAAGAGCATACGTTTTCCTTTGTGTTTAAAAGAGTCGAAATAATTGACCCTTTAATATTTCCTAAATATAACAAAAATATATAAGATAAAATATTTTCGATTTGAATATCTGAAAGCTTCGCTTAGAATCAAACACACAATTACTACTCGACAAATGACTACGTAAGTTTGCTGGATAATGATATTTTGTGTGATAAGAATGTAAAATTATTTCAGTGAATAAAAATACAATACAATCTCAATATTACGGCCGGGAAATATTTTATTAAATACGTAAAAAGTATATACTTATCTACTTAATAAATTTAAGTCAACGTTAAAAAAAAATCTCTCAAACCGTTCATGCTATTTGCGTTTAGTTAGTTTGGAAGGTAACATTTAAAGGAAATGTAAAAGAACAATTTATGTGGTAATGTAGCAAAATAATAGAATCATTTTGTAATTTTCATTCGAATTATTTTTGGCTGATATTCGATTGTAAACTGTACAACCACTTAAACTTTGTATTAAATTAGCTTTAGAATCATTCTAAAACGCAAGGTCGATTATTGTGTAGCAATGGGGACTATTTATTGAAAATTAACCTAATAGAAATGAAGACCTGAATAGAGGTAGCCTGGAAACATTCATAATCATAAGGTCGATTTTCCTTAGCACTTCTGGCAAGGGAGTGGTAAGAGAATGAATCGGCCAGCTCGCTTCAAGTCAGCTACTGTTTTCATTCGAATGTTTTTTTAATTCGAATGATTTCGAAAGAATCGAATGAATCGATTATTCATAATAATCGAATGAATTGATTCTATTCATCCGATTCTGCCCATCACTATTCTCAGTTTGAGTGTGATGTGACATAGGACTATCTGATCCCGAGCCCTTCATATATACACAGGATCTATATTAAATGGAGTCAAATATTTTATGGGCATATTATCATCGACTACAATAAACACTAAGAAAAGTCCATATAAACCTGGGTCTAGAAACATTTACTTTCTGAGCTAGGAAGAATTTTACTATTCAATTAATAATCAATCCAACAGAATAAATGATCCAATTAAACCAGACAAAGTTTAACAAAAACAAACAAAAACCAAATACAGGAATTTTTTTTTCATAAAATTTGTTCAAAATGGTGTTATTTTTCTATGTACCAGCTGAGCCTGCGTTCCATGGTCATACTCTGTTGAATACACCAAGGTGTTACGTATTTGCTCACATCAATTTATGATACGTTCTCTTAGAACCACAACAGTGCTTAAACAATGGACTTTAAAAAATGTCCCCGTAGATAAAAATTCATCGGTCCAAATCTGGCAACTAAGCAGGCCATTCACCGCCTAGTATAACAATGACTTTAAATGGAACATTTTGATGAAGCATTGTGACGTAGAAGGGGCGTATTATGCTAGAATTAACATGCCTGCTTAACCAAGGCCGTAGTCTCGGGGTGGGGGTGTTCAACCCCCCACCCACCCACCCCGAAATTTTATGAACAAAATATATATGGCTTTATTTATGGTTCAAACAATATCAAAATTAAGGTCCAAGTACAAATCAGGGGGCTATGTTACCATGAAAAGCACTTCAAAGAGCTTCCAGAGGTGCTTAGCAATAAAAAATTAAAAAAATTCTAGCCTTTGCCAGCTAGGAGGTTATATGCCATAAAAACACTTCAGATAGCTTCTAGAGCTGTTTAATATTTATAATTTGCCCTAGCCTCCGGCAGTTAGGGGGTTATGTTGCCATAAAAAACACTTCAGATAGCTTTCTAGAACTATGCATCATTTAGAATATTTTCTAGCCTCTGGCAAATGGGGGAAGGGCCCACCCCTCACCCCTGAAATTATTGGCTGGCTGGCTGGCTGGCTACGGCCTTGCGCTTAACATTTGAATCAATAATTAATATTGCTTTTCGGCCTTCGTTCAAACCCTTACTATTATTTTTATATTTAATTAACAGCATAGAAAATGAGCTATGTCTGCTCGGCAAATTTACTTACTCAATATAAATATTTAGGCTTCTCACACGATCAATTCAATACATTACCTGTTCCATTTTTAATAGTCAAACATTATGGTAAACAAATTAACTATTGAGATTCAACACGTATTTTTCCTTAGTATTGAAAAATTAAAATAAGAAATTCTAATCTTGATTGTGTCATTACTGGTCACAGTTTATTTCATTTTATCTGTATATCTGCATAGATATTAGGGTAGCCCCAAAATATATGGGGGCAGGGAAGGGGGGATCAAGCTCCTTCTCTCCTCCCCGTGGCTACGCTACTATTCCTGACAACGATGCTCAAACTATCAAACGTTCATTAGGGCCTTAGAAATTAAAGATATGCACCAAAACTCTTCCACAGATAATATAAAATAATTGTTAAAATACAATAAACTACAAGCAAATTACAACATCACTATATTTTTCACACAAATAAAACCATTAGCTGGAGCAAAATGTATATCATCTACTAATATTATATTTAGAGGTAGTATTAATAACGAGCAATACCAACGGTGCATTTGATGAATTGTTTTAGGTGCCAATGACACTTGGTCACCGTTGATGGAAGGTTTGGGTTAGATTCCCGGCTGTATTCACCAATAGTGGTTATACACTTGTGATTTTCACTCTAGTTTTCCTTATCTCTCTTCATGCTAATGCGGATGCATTCCCACTATGCTACATTAATCCTCCATACCCCTTGTGCTAAATGTAGTAATAAAATACAAAAAATACCCAACTAAATAGTGACATATTATGTAAACTCCATTTACCCTTAAAAGTAGCAAGCAATCTTATCTTGACCGATAACAGTATGGCCCTATCTTATAAGTTGCAACAGAGTGTAACCCATCAAGGTAAGATTGCCACTTTTCTGGATAAATTGAATGTACTCAGAATATATGTTTCATTTATATAATACGCTCGTAAGTAGACGAGAGACCCACGTCAGTGGCCGTATGGTCTAAGACATCACTCTCGTGTTAGACTAGGCTGCCGATTGGAGGGAGATCGGGGTTCGAATCCCGGTTGGGTGTACTGAGGATGGTTTACCACAAGTAGTTTTCCACTTTTCCTCCACACAAATGGGGGTACACTTCCTCTAAATCTAGCCTCCTTCATCCTTAACTCCTTAGTGTAATTAGTACATATGAGTATAACCTAAACAGGATGTAAGATGCTGTGCTAAAAAAAAAAGTAGATGAGAGGTTGTCATGCAGCTATGTTCGCAACCATAAATCCAAAAATATTGACGTTTTAATGCCCTCAAAACCCAAATAATAAATACCAACTGTCTAATATCTATATCTAGCTTGATTCCTATGGTAAGCAGCTCACATGACAGAGGAAAAGGGCACCCTTTTATCACTGGTTCACCTCATATGATCCCTGCATTCAAAGGCTCTATTCTGACACTAAACAATCTGTGACAGACTAGGGAGTTGGAGGAAAACCATTCACAGTATCGACACTTTTAAGGTGTTAGTTGAAGTGACCATGAAAGTTACACGTCTTATAAAAAGGGGGTTGTTACTGTGAAGGGATTAAAGGGGAGATTTAATGAGCCACGAGGGTTCTACTAGACCTACTAGTATCTTGACTACTAATATCTTGATTACTAGTAGGTCAACCCGCCTACTTAACCCAACTGATCCACTCTTAATAAACGCATTTATCAAGAGCGCGGAAAGCTAATTTTTCTAAAAGGGGGTCCCCTAGAAAGTTGACGTAATATATTGATATACTTTAAAAATTTAATTATAGGTTATATGTGTGTATGATGGAAGAGGTGAGGGGAGGGTAAATGTGGATGGAGTATGTGAGGAAACAGGGGTCAGTGATTATTATAATTTTTTTTTATTTACTACCACGTCTTACTACCCGTTTGGCTTATACGATTAAGTACTAGTTACGCTAATGGGTTAGGAATTTAGATGGTTGAATTTAGAGGAAGTGAACCCTCATTTTCGTGGAGGGAGAGTGGAAAACCATTTAGAAAAACCTCTAGTTCATCCGACCGAGATTCAAACCTTGATCTCCCCGTCCTCGGCAGTCTAGCTCAACAGGAAACTAGCACGTTAACTAACTACGCCACCGAGGCTGGTCTTATAAGATATTGAATGTACAAAATTACACGAGATCATTGTGTATTAAAAAAACAATATAATGCTTAATATGAGTTTAAAATTCTTGATTTGTTACACACAGTAGTATAATTTTCAATAAAATGTTTGTGTGTTTGAATGTTTAATTATATACTATTATCCTAAGAGAAAAGAAAAATATAAAAACGTGAAAAAATAAACAAAAAGTATTTTCCCCGTGTATTTATTCTGTCTTCACATGTTTGCAGGCCAGAAGGGATTTTTGAAGCAACTAGTCAGTGTTTATCCGTTGTTCACCAAACAATGCTCTCTTAAGGCTGGCCAGTGGTGTGTTAAGGCATTTGGAGACTCTTAAGGTTGACAAGTGGTATGTCAAGGCATTTAGAGGACCTCACCTCCTTTTGTAGAGCGCGTTTTTTATTAATATTTTTGTATAGAGTTTAAAATGTTAAAGTGGTTACAGTTAAGGAAAGGGTAACTAAGGATGAACCAATGTTAGCATGGTTTTAACTTCTGATATTGTATTTATTTTAGCTACTGGAGACAGAGTTGGATTCAACCCACAGCATAGTCAGTTATGACAGACGATCTTTGTACAAGAGAGAAGTTCCTGAAATTAGAAAATCAAGCAGTTTTGAAAACGTGACAACAGATCATGCACTACAATAGTTCAAGTATTTGGAAGAAGACTCATTCTATCTACTAATAAGAACAAGAAGGATCAAGGTGGAAAATCAAGCCATGTACAAGATAATTGATTATATGACGAATTAAGTACATTTAAAAAATTGAGATCTATGTTTAATATTTTATTGCTACTATTATCATTATGAGTATATACAAAATAATATTCAACAACTAGTTTTTTTAAACTACCAGAATTTATCTTTTTTTTTTAGCAATACTGTGTACATAATATTTAATTTTTGTGATTGTTATTTAATAATTATTCTATGTATATTTTGAAGATAATGTAGGCATAGTATCAGTGACATGCTGTTGGTGTGTTTTAAGGGAGCAACTAATTATTTAGTTCACTCGATCCAGAAAACGGATATATGTCCTCTCTTTGAAGTAGATACCAAGCACAAGTTATTGTGTAGTGATCATTTGTTCATGGCCTAATGTGAGACAGTAAATGAAAGAAAATATGCACTGATGAGCAATACCTTTTTTCTGCAGATCCTATATAATACCAAACTATTAGGCAGATTAGATGAACATGCCAAATGTAAAAGAACTGCTTTAGATTAACTGTTCCTTAAAACATTGTAACATCATGCCCCTAGATAACTCTTAGTCCAATTCAACAATAACTAAACATTCACGAATATAAAAAAATATATAATTACATTAAGTCATAAACATACAAAGAAACTACAATACAAATATAATACTATTTATATATCAAAAATCTCTCTAAATGAAAGTCGATACTGTTTATTTAATTTTATTCCAATAGTGGAAAAAACTTTATATCAACATACATTGAAAGTGTATCGATGATAGTTTATTAGATGTGTTTCTGAAGGGGTCTATTTAAATTTAGATTTATATCTTAATATAAACACTATTATAGTTAATTTTCTCATTTAAATAGATTTGCAGATGATAATAAAATTAAAAATCTACAACTTAACATTAAAACTCACATACATGTTGGTTAACTATTACAGTAATAATGGTTTTTCAGCGGTAGTTTGGGCATGTATAACTATACAAAATATGCTACAAAACAAGCTATAGATAAAAAAATAGATTCTGTTCGACCCCTAGGTCACTTTCAATATTTTTGAGCTCAATTTGAGAAGGTTGTGAATTATACTTGAAAATGTTTATGTTTTATCTTTGACTTAAAATAAAGCCTCCATACTATACAATCTGAGCTACCCAGGTTATTATCTATGTTCAAGTCATGTTTCTCTATAGGATATAGGATCTATTATAAACGGATTTGAATCGAAGTATGATAACTCAAAAGTTTGGGGTTAGAGAACCCAACTTTTTAAATAAATATACAATTTTTACTTTTTGTCCAATATGTAATTATAATTTTAGACCAAGTTTTATTCTAAACATAGATAATATCGACAATATTTTGATGCAGTTACCAAAGTAGTGTATGATTAATGTAATATATATATTGTGAAGCAAATTTTCATTAAAAATGTAAACATAATGAAGTTTTATTTTAGCTTTGTTCAAAGCTTTAAAAATACCTCATACACCCGCTTACTTTTAAATTGTCCATGGAAGCGAGAACCATATATAATGATGTGATTAAGGACCAATGTTTCAATATTAGGTTAAAGTACTCTCTACCTAAGTTGAGGTTTAGAGTAGCCTTAAACTAAAACTTCAGGCTAACGTAATTGGTTGTTTCAATTAATTTGTAAATTAGTTGACTCTAAGCTCACTATAAACATGTTTTTTAGCGACCAAAATACAGCGTTATGTTTGATCAAAAATCCGCATTAGAATGCTGTTAAAACAAATAACTTTTAACACGCACACCCATAAAATAGACTAAAATACAGAAATTGGCATGATTTTAATATGCCTGTAAAACTTAAATGCATATTTACCCACAGGTATCAATCTACTGTGATATAAATCTGTACCTTGGTAGAAAATGGGTTAATGTCACATTTACATGTTTCTGGGAAAAGCCAAATTAAGTCTCTAAAAGTTTTTTAATCTTACATATAGCATCCAATGATTTTTTTTTCCAAAATTTAATTCTTTCATTATTCTTGGAATTGCATGTAGTAACTAATGTAAAAGTAGATTTCTGTTTTTAAATATTTTTTGTTTACATTCACCCCCTTGAAAAATTAAAGTGAAGGGAAGTTTATATTGATTTAAACACATGATTGAGGATACTATCTCATACTTTTTATTTTAAGAATATTCATAGCTGACTCCTGATATTATTTTTGTTTAGTAACCATCACGTGGCATTGGGCTGCGATGCATGCGCATTACTTAGTGCTAAAGAACGGCCAATGTCATATAAAAAAGGGACATTGAAGTTTAAGATTGTTGTTATTGGAGAAATGTCCTTTTTGTTTTAATGTACATATCACATTGGCCTCTTGAGAAAGGGCCTAACTTGTATTATAATACGGAAAGGACATTGGCCATTTTTATATGATAGGATTCATGATTTTGAGGTGACTGGTGGATATAAATCAAATTTGATGATTTTTGACATTGTCCCTTTTTATACCAAGGTACAGAAATATAGTTTACACAAAGTACTTAAAAAAAACGATCCTATAAACTCTCACATTTTCTAAATAACTATCAATTAAAATTAGCTTGACTTATGAAAAGGGGGTTGGGATGTTTAGATAAACGTGTTTCTCAGATGCACAAAACTCTTTAAATCACCGGACTACTGGGTATTTGTATGTTAAGAACAACCTCACTGAAATTACCTGGTTGACATAGTAATTTGACACTTGATGACTTAAACCGGTAGTTGGACAGAATAAATACTTAGAAGGAACACCTACATTATTCATAAATAAAATTTCAATATTATTGCGGTAAATGTATGAGGATAGATATGAAATAAATTAAAAAGAATACTTTATATCATTTGTTGGATCATTCATGTATTTTTGGGTTAAACACCATCACTTGCCTATGGAGCTCCGATAACTACAGTTCTAAGGTAATATAAATACAGTTGAAATGTAAAAATATAAATATATCTCAAATAATTTATATAAAATTTTATATCTGGGCACAAATATTAAGAGAAACTTATTAAAAACAATGAAAAGCAAATATAAAAATAAATTATGTTTACAAGTAAACAAACATTTTTATGTTCCTATTTATTTAAATTAAAACATTGAAATAAAAATAATATATTCTTGAGACGTTAAGAATAAATGATAATGAGTTTAACAATGGCTGATATCTTGACAATGAAAGTTGACAAAAGTGGAATAATTAAAAATATAAACTTGTTAAAACTATTATGTAGAAAAATAGCTTTGATGCTGACAGTCCAGATTTCATATACTCGTAATAATTTAAAGAAAAATATGTTCTTGTATGACTTTAAATGGGGAAGGATGAATCTCAGATAAAATAGAAACATTTCACCCATTGAGTTGGTCTTATGTTGAAAAAATTTTGTAGACCATTATTGAAAAAGGAAAATCTTCATAATACAGTTAATATTTGAGAACTACTCTCCTCACAAAGATCCCCAATCCTACCTGGGATTAAGGCCTAACTGTTGACACATTAGCTTTCAACTTTAATACAATTTTTATGATATTTACTCTTGTGGTAAAATTCACAACTGTGGATTTAGGACATCTTTATAACGATGCCAACATAAAGAGAATCTCATTCAAAATTCAAATTGGGCCAGCTCACTTTTGCCGGGGTAATTTAAAAAACGTCCCATATTGGAGTTGAAGAGGTGAGCTCTTACAAAAAAAANAAAAAAACTCCCGAAAGTGTTGATTTAATATGATGATATTAAAATGGAGATTTAAGAAATAATAATGGAAAGGCGAAAACAGTATGAAAATTTAATAGAATCGAAATAAGATGCTAACTTTTCCTTTTAAATTGACAGATCATGAAATTTGAAGCTCGTGGCATTTAAATATCAACAAGGTTATCTCTCTCTCTATCTCTTATTTGGTTTGTATCTTCTTTCTCACATGCTAGTTCTCCTGATTTCTACTAGGGGTGCCAGCTTGAACACAACAAAGACAATGACCTCCATACGTGAAACACTGTTTGTAAATAGTGTCCATCTCGATGAAACTAGAAAGTACCGGTATTATTTAACCCACACTGGTAAGTGTCCATTATATTGTCTTCCATTGTTTATTTATATATTCCCATGTATTCTTGGATTCGTAGAACGTTCAGATGCCGTGTTTGTTTTTATAAAATAAACGTTATGGAAACATGGCATTCTTTGTTAACTTTCCAAGATCCATGTGCTTGTATTTGAATAATTTTTACACTTAAAAACACGAGAAAACTATTAAATAACCAGAGGGAGTGGTGCAGGAACGGGGGTGTTGGGGAGGGGCACGGGGGTGACTTTTACCCCACAAAAATATAAGGGGGTAAAAAGTATAATTTTTACCCCCTTAACACCCCAAAAAAAGAAAATATTGTAAAACATTTAGATAATGTAAAGATCTTGTTGAAGCAAGATACAAAGTTCACACTAAGTTAACATAGTAAAAATGAAATGTCCTTGGAGATCACATTGAAGAGATTTTGAAAACTCTGATAGTGATACCAACTACATCAGTTACTGCAGAAAGAAGTTTTTCAATGCTTGTACGAATAAAAAACTATCTCCGCTCTACGATGAGGCAACGTAGGCTAAATCACCTGTGTCTGTTTAATGCACACCCTGAGAGATTAAACAAAATTGAAATTACAAAACTAGTTAGTGGATTTATAGCTAGTAGTGAATATAGGGCAAAGGTGTATGGAAACCTACTTTAATTTTCAGTGTTTCATAATTTTTAGTTGAGCTGCATCAGATATAATTTTTCTTAATTTGTTTTGTGTGTATTGATTTTTATGTTTGGCATGACTAAAATAAATGAGTAAAATGCACAATGGGACCGTTAAATACAGGTATTCCTTGTTATACGTGATCTCACTTTACGCGTTTTAGCTATAACGCGATAATAAAAAATATATAATAATGCTTGGTCGGCTATAACTTCGCAGTCACCCTGTGCGGTGGTGGCGTGACCTTGTGCACCCACATTACAGTGAGGACAATGATCTTTACTGCATAGTTTGTTGTTAGTTGGATGGTAGTAGCTAGGATGACGTACTGGTCCAACTTGACCTTTGACCTCATTTCAGGTCATTTAGAGGTACCGTTATTCCTCTGCTATAAATAGTCTCCTTCCCCCCACCCC
>CABFOW010004198.1:15158-34638 GCA_902141385.1 Timema californicum
GGGGGGGGGGATGTTGACACATATAATAACATAACTCTACTATGTATACTATTAACTGCTTCAAATCAAACCGACTAAGGATTGACAATTGTCTACATAGTCTTGAACTATTAATTTTTTCCAAACGACGTTCTTAATATTGCCACCATTATATGCGAGGCATTGTTGTATGTGCTCTTAGAGACTTGCCACGATTTTGTGCAAAGTTTCTTGTTGAATTGATTCAACTGCCAACACATTTCTTTCTTTAAGTTTCTCAGTTGTTGTTTTTTTCGTCCGAGTCGCGTGAACATGACACATTAATCCCCACAAGAAAAAAAGTCCAAAGCTGTTAAGTTTATAAGCGTAATGGCCAGACAAAGTTCAAAAATCGTGAAACGAGGTGACCAGGATTCATCTTGCGACACACCTCCGTTGATCTTCACGGCTGTGTGGGCCGCTGCCCTATATTACTGTGACCAAAGGTTGTTGGGATCCAAGCCCTTACGTTGCAGTTCAGGGGTAATAAAGGTATAGAATCAATTGAGGTGCTTCACAAAAGGTTTCTTCGGCACCTCGTTTCGCGATTTGAGGACAACGCCTGGTCACCACGTTCACCAGACTTAACCGCTTCAGACTTATTTTCTTGTAGGACATGCTAAGGAGTCATGCTTACGTGACTCGCCCAAGAACAATTCAGGAACTTAAGGAATGAATCTGAAAGAAGATGAAACAATTCACAAGCTACATTGTGCAAAATCATGTAAAGTTTCTATGAGAGCATACAAATATGTATTACATATAATAAAGGTAGCCATCTTAAGGACATTGATTTATAGCATGAATAATTGTCAATCTGTTGTTATTTAAAGAATTTGAAGCATTCAGTAGTATAAATAGTAAAGATGATAGTGTTATCACATGTGTCAACACCTCCTCCCTCACCAGGTACTACGCTATCGAAATAGTTGAAAAATGAAAGCAGATATGGATAATGGTTGGCCATAAAGCCCTAATTTACGTAAATTGAGTAACAACATAAGTTGGATCACATCATCAAAATAAAAAAAATAAAAAACGACAATATTCAAGGTTAAACCATGTTAGAGTAGTCTAACAGGAAGCTATACAAAACCATGTTCAGACACAAACATGTGCTGTATAAACAGACCACTAGACCGCATTATATTGTCGGTGCTATAAGTTTGCTAACCGAGTTCAGGAAAGCAACTCATCTCACTATTTCCCACTAAGGGTGAAATCTTGAAGAATACTTTTAAAAGGTTCAAATGATAGCCTTTTACATGGATGATGTCATACATTTTACTGAGTTAAACTAATTGAGTCATGAGAGTGTTTCCTTACTAAGCTAAGGCTCCCAGAATCGATTCCAGGGCATATTCTAAAAATATTATTTGGTGAAGTTGGTATTGAACAGTGATGAATTTATGGTGGGTGGATATGAATATTGTGTATGTTTAAGAATTAATCTAAATGTTGTGAATGTTCAAGAATTAAGTTTAAATAGTTATAAAAATACAGTTTTAGGATTAATTAAAAAAATTAAAGTCTGCAAGAAACTGTGATAACACTGTGTTATTTTCCAAACAAATAACTCAAATTACTTAATGCTAAGTTTAGATATTTTCAAAGACATCTTTTTCTATTTACACCATTACTATTTATTACTATAGAGCGGTTATTATTATTACTACTGTACCATATAATTAATGTACAATGAACCTCATAAATGATCAGGAAAGGTTTTCCGATACAATGATAGAATTTACTAAATCGGGAAGCCGGATTTTCAATAAGGAACTACTCCTCTGAAGTTGATTAGCTATACACCGCAGTTTTATATCCTCTCCCCGGGTGAATGCTAATGATTTAATTCTTCCTGACCCACTTTGGTGGCCGCATGGTCTAAGGCTCTACTCTCACAGCAGACTACACATACTATGACGGGAAGATCGAGTTTCGAATCTCGGACGGCTGTACTGAGGGTGATTTTTCTTAAATGGGTTTCCACTCTTGTTCTACAGAAATTCGGGTACTGTTCCTATAAATACTATAACCTTTCTCGTCCCTTGAACCGTTAGCGTAATTAGTACATAAGCGTATAATCCGAACGGGTAGTAAGACGCCGAGCTAAAAACAATTCTTATTGATCTTTGCCATTTCTTCTTCCATAGACGGAGAGGTTGACAAGCAATCACTTTAAACCTATAAATTATAATGAATACATTTTAATAACCGGTCCCATCGTGTAGTGATAGGTGCAACTGCCTACAAGCCTAAGGGTCCCGGGTTTCAATTTCCGGCTGGTAATATGGGTTTCTTTCCCTTAGGGCAATGTACCCAATGGTCATCAAGGTTTGGTAAATTATGCTTTAGTTAGGTTAAAACTCACACCGGCTCCACAACTCTATAATAACCATCAGCACACCATCTCATTGCGGGTACGACATATTGACAACCTCCTATAGTGTACCTTGGGTAACTCTCTGTTCCCCCAGAGCGGCTAATAAATAGTCTTCACATGAGGGACCGTTCATAAACCACGTAACACATTTGTCTTACCTTTTTAAGTCCTCCTTCCCCCCATGTAGACATTTAGCCAACCCCCCTTCCCCCAAAACTATGTTACATAACTTTTTTCATCAAGAAAAAAATAATGGAATAACTACCATTTGACTCCACCCTACAAAATGTATACTAAAAATGTAGAATTTTAAAGAAAATATACCAGTATTTGCATGGAGGGAGAGTGGGAAACCATTTAGAAAAATCAACCTTCAGTAGACATGACTGGTATTCGAACCCCATCTCCCCAACATCATCGGCCGTCTAGTCCCTGACAGCATGACAATTTAGACAATACGGCCACCGTAGCGGGTGTATAATAATTGCATTTATAAACGTACACACTAAATTTATCATAAAGGAAAAGGTAGAGGCTTGATACACCTACCTTTTGTGAATAATTAATGATTGAAGCCTTACTTTTCATAACATGCCACTGGTTCGAAACAATAACACTATTGATAGACTCCTTTAACTTTCCTTGAGAGAAATTCTGTACTTCTGCTTCTTTCCATTCCACTACAACATCTTTTTGAGACTCTTCCACTGTTTTTTTTCTGAATAAAGCTTTTTATATGCAAGCAACAAATAAGTCTCCTCTTTGTGAAGAAATTCTTTTTGTTTTCGTACAGACACAAGTGATTATTAACGGCCAATGTAAAATAATCTGCAGTATGAATCTAAATTATACTCAAACTCAACTATACTTTAAGTCCGCTTCGACTGACAGTTTTTATCCAACTAAAAGAACGTAAGGGGGTCAGGAGATTGGACAGATCCAAAAAAGTGTCATGAGTATAAACATGTCACTGTCATGTGCAATAAAATATGTGTTTTCGAATGAGTTTGGAGTTCGTAGTCACGGGCAGACAATAACACCTAAGCGCATTCGAAATAATGATGAACAAAAAGTAAGTGCTAAACTTGCATTTTCGACGCCACAAATATTCGGAAGTTGTCTATAAGTATGTTCATCAAAGGTGAAAACATGAACCATAATATTATTTCTAAACGTTAGAATTTGAGTATAAGATCTGTGTTATGTAATGCTTTGATGAACACCACCCTCCCCCCATGTAACAGCATGCAGACATTAGAGTTCGCCCCATAACCCCTCCCCCCGCCCCTTAAAGCGTTAAGTGGTTTAATGACAACCCCTAAGGTGACCAATACTGGATTCCAAAGTCCCTCCCAGTCATATATGTCATACAGTAAAAAAAAAATTAATAATATAAAATCAGTTATCACATAATGATAATGTTAAGCTGATTGATATAAGCGCACTTGAATGGGCTGCCATTTATAATAAACGTACCACCTATTGTCAAAAACAGTTGCAAATTTTAATTATTTTTTTTTTTGAAAAGGGGAAGGATTTAAGGTTTCGAAACAGCTCCTCCCTCGGTGTGTTACATCACCTGTAAAGTTACTCGTTAAAAAAAATCAGATAATTCTTCCTAAGTGGAATGAACCGTTCGGGGTTGGTGAGTCATCTGAAGTTAACGCCATTAAGAGTGCGGTGGGCACCCCCACCCTCTTTTCATTCCCTACGGGCCACCAATCATGCAGTCACATAACCATTAATTACAGAGGGAGGTGTGACTAGTAATTGCCAGTTAGCGGGGTAGATAGCACCCCTTCAAACTGCCCTTTCTCTCTCTCTCTCTCTCACACACACACACACACACACACACACGCATGCACTCGACCATTATAAATTTCAATTACCAACCACCATACCTAGCTTTACCTTTACAGTCACGTCACCAAGGGGGCACTGCCCTGTCCCATCCAAAATAAACTTGGGTCGGTGACCACTAAACTTCCATCTGATTCACGGGAATATGTGGTTGGAGCGGGGGTAGGGGAGGGTTACAAAGGGTATCAATTAAAATTATGTATCATGCATGAATACATTTCTTTTTTGCCAAATGCGTGTAAATACCTGACGGGCTAGCCAAATATTTACAATAAATTAGGTAGATGTGAGAAACTTAGAAGAAATATATTCGCCCTTGCATGGATGAAAGCATGGAAAACTGTTTATTGATAAACACCCTAGGTCAGTGATTCCCAACCAGGGTTCTGCGAGAATTTGCAAAAGCTTGCAAAAAAAATGATACAACTTGCCACTTATTTTAAAATCAATAAACAAACTCAAATATTAAGGTTTCAACGTGACTTATAAATAAAACAAAGAATCATTTTGAAATTTCAGCTTGGTTAGACATTCGCTTGATAGTTATTATTTAAGAAGCGAGAGAGATTTAGGTAGGGTGCATTTTCTTAAAAATGGCTGACGTGTGTGGCTCACACTCATATGTTTGTTTTCTTACTCGCGGTAATCTTCTTTGATCATTTCTCGTTGATTGTAGCAGCTCCAGATTTTCTTCAGAGAACACAATAAAAGTGCTTTTACCAACTATCTTGAGGACGAAACGTGCCTCCTGAAACTAGCAAATCTGGCAGATATTTATGAACACCTAAATAAGTTGAAAACCAACATGCAAGGTCCCAAGGAGAATATTTTGACGTGTACAGACAAACTTGTAGCATTCATAAATAAAAATTGGCGTTTGGAAAAACATCTTTCTACGGGTAATTAATTATAAACTGTTACCCCTGTTTTCTCATCTTCAGAGCATTATAACAGACAACCACCGTGAAGCCATTATGACTCTGATTTACGGCTATGTGGACTTTTTGGCTGACAATTTTGCCAAGTACTTCCATTCTTTGTCATTGGAAGAGTATGATTGGGTCAGAAAACCTTTCACAGATTCTCCAAGTAGTTCAGAAAATTTACCCAGCCTGCAGGTAGAACAACAATAATTGGCTGAATTGAAGAATGATTGCACACTAAACATTAAATTTAATGAGCTGTCGTTAGATATGTTTTGGATATCAGAGAAAACAGAGTTTCCTGCCATTGATACAATTCTCAACATCGTATTAGTGTGAGCAAACAATTGCGTGTTTAACAAATATAAAAACCAGAGGAATAGATTGTTGTCTGAGGAAGAAGAACTTCGTGTGTGCCTATCAAAGATGCGACGAATTAATTTGTTTGATTTAACCCTGTCGAATCTATTATATGTAAGCCAGTTAGGGGCTCCTCGAGATTTTTCAAAATATTTCAAGGGCTCCTACAAGCAAAAAGGTTGGGAATCCCTTCCCTACCTCTACGGATCCTTCAGTTGACTCTAATGCGAAAGTGGTGTCTTATATCCAGAGGTTGGAAGACGTTTATAGCTCATATTAACCTGCAAACTTATTAAAAGTACCACAATCACTTATAGATTCCACCTTTCTACATTTGGTGGTTCTTTTTGGTTTAATTATACATTTTAAAATTTAAATTAACTCTTGAATTAATTTTTTCCTCTATTAATCATATCACTCACTTTATAGAAAACATTTAATAAATAAAATGTACATTTGTGTACTAAAATATTTAAATTTCTTATACTATCACCGATTATGACCAAGTTAAGTAATTTTGATCACCCTGAAATATTATTTGTAAGTCCTTGACATATTTGCGAGTTTAAAAGTTTCAAAAATTTACCTTTAATGACGATTCTGTTACGTACACGATCGACATAAAAATCTCCACTAGACCAACCGGTCGATCGCTATCGACCAGTTTCCGCAAACTGCTTTAGACAAAATCTACAACCGATACTTATAAAAAGCTTTATTATTATTATTATTATTATTATTATTATTATTATTATTATTATTATTATTATTAGCACCACGTCTTACTACCCGTTCGGGCTATACGCAATTAAGCTAATGTATAATGGTAGGGTGATTATGAAATGAAATGGAGGATCTACAGTTTAACGTGGAACCCGAACCACGGTGGAGGCCTGGCACTCCACACATTCACAAGTTGTGATTAATACACTTCTTGTCAGAGGTGAAGGAAGGGTTTAGTAATCAGGTAAATCTGTGCCGGGATCGAGGATTGAACCCCGGCCCCCAGCACAGAAGTTTGACACCTTACCCCTAGACTGCCAGGTCACCGCAAAAAAGCTTTATACAAAAAACCCTTACTGGCACCGGTAAGCATATGAATTAGATGTCAAGAACATCTTGTCTGGTTTTACGATAGCGGGGGATGGTCACGGTTCGAATACCAACAAATTCAACAAATTAATATGTATGTTTAGGATGAGGAATATTAAATAAATCCTTCTCTACTATATCAAAGCTTATAGCCCTTTCACCCCTCAGATACAACACCCATTGTCATGCTAATAATAATGAGGGGAAAGGAAACTACGAAACTTCTTATCTCAAGATAATGAGGAAAGCTCGCTACTAGTTCTCAAATATCTTAAAATTTTCTGTTTTGAGTCTATCAAAAATGTACTTTATTTGTTAGAGGAAGGCTAAATCTAGATACCTTTTCCATCAGACCTAGTCTCATTGATAAGCAATTATGCTTAAAATGTCTTAGGAAATGAGCTAAATGTCATATCTTGACATTTTTTATTCCTATTAATAAAACTCAAAATATATGGTTGTTAAAGAAAAAGAGCCCTGTTGGAATCTTTCGACTTTATTTTGTCATGATCCATATTTTAAAATAACGCATCTCAAATATTGCGTTAAAGTTGGATGACTGCGTGGCAATTTCTCGCTTACTTAGGCGGACCCCTTTGATAGAATACGCGATAAAGTATACCGCGAGACTGGTGCCGGAAACCACGTGGACACCAGTGTGGGAATTTACGGTTTATTAAATTGTTTACTGTTGCACTGATATGTTTGGCCTAGACTGTGTTCAAGCGCAATGGTTAGAGCTAAGCTTTTGACGGTCTGACTCTCAAAGTATGGCCAGGACTTTTAGAAAATGGAAATATATTTTCCATGATCAAAATAGATACATACCATTTTAATATTTTATTAGTTTATATTCATAGGTTTGGATCATGTCCAACAAAAGTGACAGCTGAAGATAACGTGAATTGACGTATGAATACATGAAAGAAGATAATCACTCTTCCATCACATGCCTCAGTGGCCAAATGGACTAATGCGTCATTATCTTGTTAGAATAGACTGACAATGACAGTGATACCAAGGTTCAAATCCCGGTCAGGTGTACTGAGGGTGGTTTTCCAACATGTTCTTCCACACTCCCACCACGCAAATGCAAGTACACTTCCTCTAAATTCAAACTTACTTATCCTTAACTCATTAGCGTAATTAGTACATATATGTATAATCTAAAAAAATGTAGTAAGACGTGGTACTTAGGAAAATCTTTTCTAGGTCCGAAACCTTAGCTCAGTCGGTAACATATCTACCTGCTAAGCTAAGGGTCCCATGTTCGATTCCTAACATTGCGAAAAATTATCATCATTGGTTGGACGTAGGTTTTCCCCTGTCACAGTGATGAATTAACGGCCAGGGGTTGAATGTTGTGTCTGTTCTATATTTATGCTTGTTTATAAGTTGTGTGTTTACATAATCAGTCGTTTCGGAAATTTCTCGTTAAATACCTTAAATAACGTATTTTTAAAAAAAAAACCTTTCTGTCAGATAAAGTTATTTCTATGAAAATTGAACTGTACCCTGTAGGGCTACTAACTAAACTCTCTAAAGTTTCAAAAGAGGTCAACAAGGCAGTGTAAAACTACCCTCCAGCTTGTTTATTCCAGACTAACAACTAGGGACTATTTAGTTAACAAACGTTTGCTTTCCACTTTTTAATTTGTTGTCGGCGTGTGTTAGGGCGGGGGTGGGGGTAGTTCTATTCGACGAGTCAAGTTAGGGTGGCGTGTTTTACACTCCGCCAAGCATCAGTGTGACTGAAAAGCCCACACTCCCTGCGGCTTACACATGAAAACCAGACGCGACAGAAGCGACGCTACTTTCAAATAAATTACCATTTGAACAAAATGTCAATTTACGCCAGACTTCATTGTAAATATTATTCTCGTGAACCGTTCCACCAATATATGTATATAAGATTATAAACAAAATAACAAAGCAATTATACTACTATAAAGCCACATGGCTGACTCACTCACTGACCTGACATTAATGTTTACCCACTTCCAGATGAGCCATAAACTTGGCAAACTTATAGCTTCTAGCCTGTAACCGACGAGAAAAATACAAAAAGTTAAAAAAAAAAAATTAAACCCCGAAAATTTTTCAAAATGTCACAGCAACTTTCAAGTCGGTGTAGAGCTTTCTTTGGAGGCCTCTTGTGGCTAAACGGTAAGACCTATCAAAAAGCGGCTCTAGAATTACATTTGTTTACATCCACTTGTAAATAAAACACATTGGGAAAAGCGAGTTCACAGTATATAACTATGTATATATTTTAAGTTTTAATTGCATCCCCTCTCTTTATCATTAATCATTTTTTATGGTAAACTATAAACAAGACTTATTGTAATGTTATTGTTTCGTTTTATGAAACCATGTTGTTTTACAAAACTGTTTTGTTTAAGCAGTTATATACATAAATACAATTTTAATAATATTACATACACCTTAGCTCAGTTGGAAGCGTGATTGGCTATTGAGATAAGGGTTTAGGGTTCAATTTCCGGCAAGTCCGAAAAACTATCATTGGTGAAATATGGGTCTAACCTTTCACAGTGATGCATTAACGGTTGGGGGCTGGGTATTTGGTCTGTTCTAAATTTAGCCACATATTTTATAAGTATTGTGCTGATATACTCAGCCGGTTCAGAAAGTTCATGTTAGATACGTCAAAATAAAATTTAAACTATATGTTTAGAAGTAAATAAAAAGCTTGTTCTTGCAATATGTAATTATCTTGAACACCTCATTTCCATTACTAAGACCTGTTGGTAGCGAAACGCTGAAACATCAAGTCGTCCAAGACCAGTGATAATTAATCATTGCATTCATTAAGGCGAAGGGATGAAAATTAAATCAGATAAGGAATGTCAAACTTTTTATTATAAATTTAACATCCCCTTGTTTATATTTGATATTTAACAAACTGTAAAACTTTTACAAAATTAATCTGACCTAATTTTTTCACATTTTTTATTCCTGTTTCTTTCGATAATCGTTCTAGTTTTACAGTCAATTGTATTTTAAATTACTTTTTAAAGTTCTATATAATTACAATATGGCATGGTGTTGATAATGCTACATTTTTAAGGTTATATAATATGTTACTATTTTAATAGTCAACTTTAAACAAATGTTATTGTTTATAAATTCTTGTTTCTCATATGTAGGCCTACTTAGCTTCAATAATTAATCAAACTTTATCTTACAACTCTTATTAACCATAAATTTCAATATATTAATAATATCCATACAATTTTTGTTATATGTTACACCAATCTACTTGTAAACTTTCAACAGAGTTTTAATTTGATAGATTTTGTTTCAAAATTTAAATATAACCTTATAGGTTTTATTATAAAATTATATCCTTTGTGACTAATTTATCTACAATAAATATAATAATTGTTAAAATATACAAAAATTTTCAACCTTATATATCATATACTCTTTTAACGTAAAATTGTGTTTACAGTAATATCAAGTCATTTCCCAATATATATTGTATATTTGTAATATATTCTCTCCTGACTACTATTAACTATGAATATTATTAAAATTAATGTAGTAGGGATAAGGAAAGCAAAATTTATAAGAGGTATACTGACTATTGCGTGGAGAGAGAGAGTGAAAAACTATATAGAAAAAAACACCTCCATACGGGGTGGGGTTCAAATCTAAACCTTTCAATAACCACAAAACTAAACAAGATGAGATGGGTACATTTAACCAAGTGCCCAGTAGGGAGGGCTCTAAACGTATTCATTGCGAACTATAATAAATATAACTACACTTATAGAGTTGAATGAATACACATTTGTTTAAGAAACAACGTTGCATTTTATGGTGGCACAATTTACACGTATGATGATTATGAAATTTGTGCCACAACGATTTCACACTTTTACATAGAGAGTATTTTTTTTATTTATTTTTTAGTTAGATGCTTCAAAACTTTTTAGTTCATTTATTGAAAGTTTAAAAAATTATTTGACAGTAAAAAAACTCGTTGATGCGATGACGGCTTGTACAACCTTCCCTTCTTCTCTTTAGTGAAAAGCCCATTGAGCTAACGAGACAGGATGTAAAAAAAAAAGTTATCATAAAACTAAGGCGACATTTAGAGTATTTGCCAGAAGAGTGAGGTTGCCATGTATAAGGTGGGAAGAGGGCTGAGGAAAGAAGGGATGGAAAAGTTTCTGTTAAGTTGGAGAAAAGGGAGATTAGCCACAATTAATTAGACTCGGCGAAGGGAGTTGCGCGTGTCTGAGAGGGAACGGTGGAAAGAGGTAAGTCCATGACACAAGATGGAAAGCACGACAACCAGATATAATTGAAGGGTTCCGTTGTAGACAATGACAAGCGACAATTGTACATCTATAAAGGTGCTGAGTGTGTGTGTGTGTATGTGTTTTTCAAAAGTATAAGGTTTTCAATTATAGAACGGGCAAAGGGAAAACGCTGGGGGAAAAAAAAACCACCTCAATTTACAATCCACGTTAAGTTACATTGAAGCTGACCCAACGATTGAGGATCACTTTACACCCCCAATGGTAGTTCTGTTTAAAGGGTCATTTCTTAAAGTCGGAAGGGAAATAAATGTTATCAATTTATTTTTATTTATTTAGCACCGCGTCTCACGGCACGTTTGGGTTATGCGCTTATGTACCAATTACTCTAATGGATTAGTAATTGGGAAGGCTTTATTAGAGGAAGTTAACCTGCATTTGCACGGAGGGAGATTGGAAAACCATTTAGGAAAAACCACACCAGTTCCCCCAACCGAGATTCGAACCTTGATTTCCCCGTCCTCGGCAGTCTGGCTCTACACTAAGCTAGCGCGTTAGCCAACTGCACCACCAAGGTGGGTGAAATAATGTTGTTTTTGAAGCTGCGCTGTAACATGTTTATTAGGGCATTACTTTCTCTTAGTGGGTGTGTTATAGTAATGTATATTTTAGTCAGTGTTTGCGATGGCATTGGTGATCAGTCAAGCATCAATAATAGTCAAAAAGTAAAACAGTAAAACGAAATGTATTTTTTAGTAAAAAAAACTTGAGGAAAGTGGATTTAATTAATCAAATGCATTCCATAGATTCATTTAAACATCTTTTTACTTTCTCTCTATCTTATAGGCAGAGAAAGTATTGTGATATTCAAAAAAAATCAAACTCGAGATTTTGATGAATCTTGACGTTTCATGACCTCCCGAATCCGAAAAAGTGATTTATGAATTTCCGTCTGTCTGTACCTCCAACTAGAGCCTAAACTATTTTACCGATCGGGCTAAAAATTGGTATCTAAGGTTTTCATAAGGTTTTTGGAATTGGATATCTAACCCTAAAAGTAAGGATAGTTAACTGAAGAGCAAAAAGAGAAAAAGCCGATTTTCATTTCAAAACATTTATAAATACTCCAAACAAAATGGCTTTTCTCAATATTTCAGCAAAATGACTTTAAGGGCTCCGGTCTGATGCGTAAATTCTCATTTTGTATCATATCTCCGAAACTATTTGAGAAATAAAATTACTTATTACAAATATATAGATCTATTTATAATACAAATAATTTATTTGAAGCATATTTTTATAAAACCAATAACTTTCAAGCTATACGCAAATATTTCTTAAGGTAAAGTATTGTGACTGTAAAAAAAAAACTAAGCTGAAATTTTGATGGTTCACGTCTCACGACCCCCTGAACCCTGAAAAGTGGTCTTTGCAATGACGTCTCTCTATGTGTCTGTTTGGACTTAAAATTAAGAATAATTTAATAAAGGACAAAAAATATATATATATTCTCAAAATCGTCTCTAACTATTTTGATTAAATTTCATATTTAGGCATTGATTAAGATTATAAATAAACTGATTATTTTCATTTTCCCATGAAAATGACTTTTAGGGTACTTTACAGAAGCGAACATCTGAGTATCTCTGCAACTATTTGAGATACTAAATAATATATCATTGCAAAATTGTAGTACTATTAAAAATTAAAAACTTTTATATGAAATATTTTTTTATAAAACCAACAATCTCTGAGATATTGGCAAATATATTAATACAATTTTGTGAGCTTAAGTTGTAAAGAAATACTACTTAAGTGTTGACGCAATAATTCTCCAATGCCATTGAGTAATTAGATATATTATTATATTTAGCACCGCGTTTTGCTACCTGTTCGGGTTATACGCACTTACGCTAATGTGTAATGACAGGGTGATTCTGAGATGAAATGGAGGACCTACAGTTTAACGTGGAATCCAAACCTCGGTGGAGGCCTGGCATTCCTCATATTCACAAGATGTCTTGTCAGAGGTGAAGGAAGGGTTTGGTAATCATATAAATCTGTGCCGGGACCAAGGATTGAGCCTCGGACCCCCATCACAGAAGTCTGACACCTTATCCCTAGACCACCAGGTCACCTAATTAAATATAGCATAAGTAAGTCTCTCAAAAAGCTTATGTTATTTTTCCTTAAACCTCTTAGGAAATTTTTAGTGCAACAATGATCTATCTCCATTTTAGACTCAATAGACAATAATTACATTTTTTTATTGGTCAACATTTATAAATGAGGAATTTAATAGCAACGCGATGAAATGAAGAAGTCCAACGGCTAATAAAATGTCGAAAATTTGAACTGGAAGTCAAAATTTTAATACTAAGTGTTTTCCCTTGTGGACCCAATATTGATATTTATTGGTCCAAGCATACAAATGAGGACATTAATTCTTTAAAAATCAAAAATTATAAAATTTAAAATCGGGACTCAACAAATGTTTTACATAAGTATAGTGCAATTTATGCTTGGGTTTGCTAGTGTATATTATTTAGTTTCACATATTTACGAGTTTTGAGTAAATATCTCCATTTTTAAACAATAGAGCGAGAAAGTCCGTGCGGAGTTCCTTACAATTTTTTTAAATAGTCCGGATCTATTTAAGATATATCTTCACTAAACTTTTAGTTTATATGAAATTCACTCTCATCGGTGGTCGCTTTGCACCTTGGTTTCGCGTTGGACTGTATTGCTGGCGACGGGGAGATTAGTGTTCGATTCCCCGTCAGGTGTATTGAAATTTATTTATAACTAATTGTTTGACCCTTTCTCTTCACGCAAATTTGGGTGAATTTGTTTTAAAACTAAACCTATTCATTAACGTAATTAGTATATGTGTGTAACCCAAATTGGTATTAAAACGTGGTAGAGTTTGAGATTTACATTTAATTCTACCAAATATATATATATACATACATACATACACACACACATATATATATACACACACAAAGACTGTTTCTAGATTATTATTTACCCACACTCACACACACACACACACACACAGAATGTTTCTAGATTATTATTTACCCACACTATATGCTTTAATAAACTCATTATTTTAGAAACTAACTTTAAAAGGTTTTCAGTTATAAATTGCATAACTAACTAAAAACATTTTTGTTTTAGTTAGGTCAACCACATATATATATAACTCACAAAATATTTTCTTGAATACATTTTACTTTTATTGATCAAGAACGAAAAACAATAATCCTGTGTATACGCAGGTTAATTTACTGGCTCTTTCATGATAGTTTCGATCGTTATTTTGGTAAATGTGTATATCCACTGGATTAAGTAGGAAAACATCGGTCTGTGCCTTGTGTATGAGGCAAGAAGACCCAACAGTCCGTCACAGTGGTCCGAAGAGAGAAAGAGCAAAGGACAGAAAGAGGCTTGGAAGGTAAGAGGAGTTGCCTTAATGAAGATTGCGACCGCAAAGAAGAGACGCACGGCAGGCACGCCTTATTATCTCTTGGCGGGGTTGGAGGAGGTAATAAGAGAAAGAGAGGGGCCCCCATAACGTAACCTCTGCACCCCCAACCGTTCAGAGTGTTTCCTTGAGAGTAGAGGGATGGCGATAGGGGGGTAAGGAAGATACCTTCTCGCTATTGAAGACGGGGACCGTGAAAAGGTTCAATTTGCTATTAGAAGTCCATTCACAGCGTCCTCGCGTGCCCGTCTTCCCCGGTGATTACAGAACTCAAGAAGACTGCCGGACGGACGGTAAAGTGGGAGCGGCGAGACCAGCATCAGTAATAGGGGTGGGAGGTAGTTGGGCGCCCTTTTCCTTGCCAACTTATTATATACCGCATCGAACTTTCCCAAGATAAAGGATGATTCTTTTATTCTTTTTGCGGGAAGTAGTTTGTTAGTGCGAGTCACTTCATTAATGGAAAGAGTTATTTTAAGCTCTCGTGAATAATATGTAGGTTTATATTTTACTATGTACATGATAATGCCAATAATTTAATTTGATGACAACTTAGGTCTCAGTCGGTAGTGTGTCTACCAAGTGAATTAATGGTAACAGCTTCGATTCCTGGTAAGGTTTCAAGATTTATCATTGGTGAATTAACCCTTTCACAATGAAGAATTAATGACCAGGGATCTGGATGGGTTTTTTTTTCTAGATTTTAAGTCAGCTGTTTATAAGTCATGGATGATATAATCAGTCACCCACTTCATGGGTTGAATGGTCTAAGGCAACGGTTCTCAAACTGGGGTACGCGGGTATCTTTCAGGGGGTATGCAGACAGATCTCGAGGAAAAGTTGGCAAAATGATAAGGGACTTAAGGAAAACCCTAATTGTTGGCTTTTACCGTTATCTGGTTATTTCTACCAATCTTTTTCCCGTATTTGCTCTCGGTTGGAGACAGATTTCTGAAAAATTTCAACCCTCTACTTGACAACTTCTACGTTAACATTTATCTTGCTTATATTTAGAGTAATTTTAGCATATTTCCTGAACAATCACGACTTGGTGACCTACTCTTTCTCTCTCAACGATATTTCTCAAACTCGCAACGCGGTTGTAGATATATATTACGGTGATATTTATATATTAATTAGTTCCAATATATTAGTGTTTGTGTTTTATTTATCGGCCTATTAATTACAATGTTACTTAAACATTTAATGCAGGTTAGACTGGCTTTCCAATCGAAATTATTTTGCTTGTTTGTGTGAAATGAGACAAGAAGAGTTTTCCTCTCTGAGGTTAGTGATAGATTTACAAATGAACAGTGGCTGTAACGGCTAGCTTTCATGGCTGCCTTAGTTAAGTGACTAAATGAAATTAATAGAGGTATGCAGGGTAAATACACAACACCCTTAATGGTTCATAACAAAATAAAAGTTTTAAAAAAGAACCTTAAATTTACAACAAAATAAGTTATGAAGGAAGAACTGTAATTCTTTCCGTCTTAAGAAAATTTCGTAGAAGAAAATGAACTTGAGCATCACGATTCTGTTGTCAATGACATAAGAGATTGTCTGGGTTTGAGTGAAGACCTTAGCGAGTATTTTCCTGAGAATTTAGGTAGCGAGTTTTGGATGCGAGACCCTTTTTCTACAGTGGAAGAGTCGGGTTACCTGGAGGTCTAGGGGTAAGGTGTCGGACCTCTGTGCTGGGATCCGGGGTTCAATCCTCGGTCCCGTCACAGATTTATCTGATTACCAAACCCTTCCTTCACCTCTGACAAGACGTGTATTAATCACAACTTGTGAATGTGTGGAATGCCAGGCCTCCACCGTGGTTCGGATTCCACGTTAAACTGTAGGTCCTTCATTTCATCTCACAATCACCCTACCATTACACATTAGCGTAATTGCGTGTAACCCGAACGAGTAGTAAGACGCGGTACTAATCATAATAATAATAATAATAATAATAATAATACAGTGGAAGACTCCAGTCTACCAAAGTTCTTTTCAACGATGGAAACTATTTAACTGTCCTGTAATGAAACCCTCAAATCCAGTCTTAAGAAAACATTTTGGGCAACTTTTGGTTGCTGAGACTGAGCGAGTTTCCTCATGCCACTGACCTTACCATCAAGTTTATGCCTTTCTCAACAACAAATCTCTGTGAGAGTGGTTTTTCATACATGGTGCACCTAAAGTACCACAATAGGTTAAATTTGGAGCCGGACCACCACTTGAAAGTTTCAACTGGACAACCAGACATCAAGAAGATGTGCCAAGCCAAGCAGCCACGTCGTCCCTCTCACCGAAAAACTTTGGGATTCATAATATATCAGCTCCAGAATTATAATTAAATATTTGGATTAGAAAATAGAGTTTTTAGGTTTACTTTTTTCTTAGTTTTGAAGGAATTTGTGGAGAAAATGTATTAAACTTTCCTACAGACTTTTTACAGAAAAGTTATGTTATTTTAAAACTTATCATTACGATTGTCAATAAGAGATAATGTTATGTAACAGTAGGATTCTCTCTATATAGCTCGGTCACATTTGAAATATTTTGATTATAGATATTTTTCCCCAATATATTAAATAGATCAATAATATATTATCTCGTCATAATTTTTTTTAAACCTGTAATTTGTATTTTTTTTAAATCTTGTAATTACATTAAACTTTTAGTCATAGCCAAGGGGTACAGTAAAAAAAAAGTTTGAGAACTATTGGTCTAAGCCATCACTATCGTGTTAAACTGGCCTGCTGATGACGGAGAATCAGGGTTCGAATTCTGGTTGGGTATATTGAGGGTGCTTTTTTTTCCTAAATTGTTTCCTTCATTCATTCCGCGAAAATGCGGGAAGATTACCTCTAAAAATGCTTCCTTCCTCATCCTTACCCCATCAGAGTAATTAAATATGCGTATAAAATGAACAGGTAGTAAGACGCAGAGGTAAATAAAAATAAGGGAAGGAACGATCATATTTATGACATGATCACTGCGACAAAAACTTCGCGACGCCAAAATGTCACGCAATGCGATTTTTATGGGAAACTCATTGTCGTTCAAATATGCGACCTAGTCCCTTTTGCGAGGTTGTAGTCGCGTAGTATGATTACCATATATATAAGAGGGCATTGCTAGCTGGCGTCCTGGTCGCAAGTACGGCGGTATCCTAAGAAAGATCAACTGACCAATACATTCAGATTTCCTTTATTTTTTTAAAGGACTAAAGGGAAAGTAAGTAACATAATATAGTCATGCATCTTATGATTTTTTATTTGTCGGCTATTAACTAAATCACTTTGACACGGTCCACCAGCTTGGGATCCCTAATTGAATAATTTATTCTCTTAAGAGATTAAATTTCTGGGGATGGGAGGGTCGGTGCTCGAATCCATGCCAGGTGTTTTTTGGGAATTTATTTCCTCAATTATTCTCTCCTTTCGCTCCACGCGATTGGAGGTATATATACTATATATTCTACCTCCTTTATATCTATCTCAATTGTGTAAATATGTACGAATATCCACTGAACGGGTAGAACTACATGATTATAAAAAAACAACAGCTTAAAATCCCCTTTGGTACGGTGTGGGCACCGCAAGTGGTAAGCCGAAGAGCTCGAAAGATAGATAGAATAAATTAAACGTATGTTTTAATTTTATTTATAGCTCTCCATAGTAGCTTGTTGTAGGCCTTATGGATAAGTACTAGTAGTCAATGTCTAAATTTAGATATCAATGGATAGAAAAATAGCTTTTTTAAAATTTTTAAATACTAATCCGTGGGTTTTTATATTAAGCTAATTTTTATTTTTAATCACTACGACTACTTACCAGTTAAAGTTATACACTCATATGTGAGAGGCGAGTAGAGTTGAATTTTGTGGAAACGTCCGCACATTTGCGTGGAAGGAGAATGGAAAACTGTTTAGAGAAAACATAGCTCAGTACAGTACCCGACTTGGATTCAAACCACAACCTCCCCGTAATCTACAATCGAGCTTATTGTGAGAATGACGACTTATGCTATTAGATCACCGTAAATAAATTATTATAACTTAGATTACTCAAACTCGCAAATAAATGAAAATGTAGAACACAGCAATGGAACTATATTTTCCCGCTTAGGTCACCACGTGGTCTAACGCGATACTCTCGTGGTAGACCAGACTGCCGATGACGGATAAATCGAGGTTTGAACCTCAGTCGGGTTTATCGATGCTGGTTTTTCCAAAATGATTTTCCTCTCAACCTCCACGCACATGTGGGTATACTTCCTATAAACATAACCATCTTAATACCTAAAAAAACATTAACATGGTTGGTACATAAGCGTATAAACCCGAACTGGTAGTAAGACGCAGTGCCAAAAAAAAACTATGTTGAATTATTATAAAATGGCATTGCACAACATTTGCGAACTTCTGCCTTGAAGTATTTAGTTAATAATGTTGGTACTAAACTTACCAATCTCTTTATATATAATTATTTATACCTAATGTTACACCCTCTCTACGACATGTTATTACCTCGACCATTATAAGGTAATAAAGGGAGAGGATATAAACTAACATATAAAAAAAGGAATCTATAAAAATACGTAAATTCAACAAAGAGTAATTTTATTCAATAAATGACAATAAATGGCGCAGCTTGTTCAGCGCTGATGAAAACAAATGGTCTCATTATATCATAATGAGTTCTGTTGGAAATCATACTCGAAGTAAACAACTTTACAACTTTAAATTGTGCAAGTATTTAACCAAAAAGGAAACATGATATCTATCACAAAATGGATAGATCAGTCTATATGAGACAAAACTACAGAGAAATTATTTATATGTAACACAAAAATTATAAGGGCCTAATGGGCACCTTGAAATGGTTCAAAAGGTTTCGTTATGCGCAGACAACGATATCTAAACTATAAAGAAAAGTAAATGTTGACGAAATACATTACAAACTTTACATAAACGTGAGAGATTGACTACCAGACACAAGCCAATCATTCACGGGACTACTCGATCAGAAAGAATATGGGACACACAGTTCCCAAACTAAACAAACAA
>CABFOW010004198.1:40808-57206 GCA_902141385.1 Timema californicum
GGTCACCATTTGGAGACCATTATTATTATTATTATTATTATTATTATTATTATTATTAGCACCACGTCTTACTACCCGTTCGGGTTATACGCACTTACGCTAATGTGTAATGGTAGTGTGAGTGTGAGATGGAATGGAGGACCTACAGTTTAACGTGGGATCCGAACCACGGTGGAGGCCTGGCATTCCACACATTCACAAGTTGTGATTAATACACGTCTTGTCAGAAGTGAACGAAGGGTTTGGCAATAGGATAAATCTGTGCCGGGACCGAGGATTGAACCCCGGATCCCCAGTACAGAGGTCCGACACCTTACCCCTAGATCACCAGATACCTTCTGAAGAAAATTAAACGCTAGGTGTCTATTAAAGCGATATTTCATATATTTTGACAAAAGAGAGATATAAAGATTGCACAAACATTGACCCTTTCTCACGTTCCCTACACTCCCACCTTAAGGGAGCCACTTCAGTCAGAGAGAAAGTATCAATCGCTGTCAAGTCACATGGCTTGAAATACAATGGTGTGATTCATTGTCTGTAACTACTTCTCTACGGTATTCTGTCTAAGTTATACTCCTTTAAGACCATCGTTTACAACAACCCTTTGTCATGTCAATAAGAAAGAAGGCAAAGAAACTACGAAGCTTCTTATCTTAAGGTAAAGAGGAAAATTCACTGCTAGTTTTCAAATATTTTACCGTTTTCTGTTGTGGGCCTATCAGAAAACTACTGTATTTGTTGTATGTATTTGTTGTGTGAAGTTTAACATCGAACCTAGTCTCATAGCTCCGCATATATACTCCATTCACGGTAGGAATTACTCTCTGAAAGGTCTTTTTTTCTTACCAATATCCTACTATATAATATATTTCTGGTAGGGAAAAAGGCCTTTCAGAAAACAATTCCTACGCTGAACAGACATTCTTAAAAAGTCATTTAAAATGAGCTTAGGTCACATTTAAACACATGTTCTCCTATTAATAAAACTCAAACTATTGGGATGTTAAGTAAAAAAAGAGCCTTGTTGGAATCTTTAGACTTTTTTTTAGGTGTGGTCATAGAATTAAATATTGCGTTAAAACTGGACGTCCGCGTGGCGATTGACTGCTTAGTGAGGTGGCTGGCATCCGTAACTCACAAATTGAGTGGTTTACCCAACTCTACTTTGACAATGGAGTCAGAGCTCAATCCTGACTTAAGGCAAAGGGAGTTACTCAAAATTAACTATCTCATCCTTTTTACTTGGGTTAGTCAAGAAATTTCAACTAGATTAAAATTGGTTTTAAAAATGTTTAGAAGTTTCAGAGTGGTTAAATATCTCTTTATGGTAGCACATATAAGCATATTTTTTTAAATATTTTATTTAGTTCAATATATATATTGACCATTTAATTTAAAGGACAAGGATAAATTAGGTAGGCCAAAGGAATTTCACCCGCATCAATATGCGGAGGTAATTAGAAAATCACATTGAAAGAATGCAAGTGAAAAAATCGCTTCCTTATGCACTTAACCTAGATGCGAACCTCTGCTTACCAGCAATCCAGTCTATTAGGGGTATGATGTCTCACAACAGACTTATCAAACCTGTTTGATTATAGGATCACGTGGAAAATTAAAAAAATACTGAAGGGCCTACAGTTCAAAAAACTCAATATGTTAGAATCTAAATAAAAAAATATTATTGGTGGTAAAAAAAAAGCGTGGCTACAATTTTAAGACTTATTATAAACTTTATTTTGTTTTTACCATAAATATGCAATCTTTTATTTCCAATAGTGGTATTTACTGTTACACATTAAACTTCGTGTCAACGTCGCTTGCTTTGTATCCAATGCGTGTCCTCAAGCAGAGCCACCCTTAACAGATGTGTGGCCCTGGGAAAACCTCGGTCCAGATAGATCGTAGATACATGTATTAATAAATGATATAAGCATTTAAAAATATATATATTTAAGGGTTGGTTTCTCCCTGACCCCTTGTTAGATTTTCTTCTCTAATAAACTTGATCTTTATAAAGGTACAAAGAACAACTGTGACAAGTTAGAACTCTCTTCACTAGTTCGATAAATCAAATCTCATGATAATGTTTTTATTGACAATATTTGCTGAATCACCTTTACAGAGAGCCTACTATAAGAGGGCGTAAGCAATGTATATAAAGATCACCCTAACTTGTTTTTTCCTCTCTTGTCACCTAAGCAAGCAGCACCATTTGCACACCTTTAAGAGCGGTCCTGTCAGTAAGCAGTGATCTCTCGGGTATTTTTTTTTCCATAGGTTTAAACAACTGTTCACATAGTCCTGTGCTGCCGAACATTACACGTATTTGATGCACAGATATAACCATTATATATATAGTTTGCAAAGAGTATACAAATTTGCTAGGTGTCCCTAATAATGACCAATTTCCAAATATTCCAAATGTTTGTTGGTACATCAAAAGGAATGCGGGCCGCACATAATCACACATGCGGCCCAAGGCAGCAAGTTTAGCATGCTTGTCTTAGGTCATGTTCCTGATGATTTGTGTAGTTTTAATTCAAATAGTGAAAATAAAGAAAGACGAAAAAAAAAGTGTACAGAATATTATTATAGACTTTCTGGCTCATTTATCTAAATTATACTTAAGACAATGTTATAGAAACACAATGGTGGGAAAAAAAAGAGCATCACATTTCACCAAAGAGCATACATGAAATCATACACATTGTCACAGAAACATCTGATTGGTCAAATGGTTTTGGATCTAATCCTGGATACAGACGGCATCGGAAAAACAACTTTTTCGGGTTCATTGAGTCATGAAACGCTGACAACTATCAACAACCCGCTTCGGTGGCCGTATGCTCTAAGGCGTCACTCTTGAAATATACGAGATGAGAGAATCGTGGTTCAATCCCGGTCGGGTTTTTCTTTTTCATAAATTATATCCCAATCTCTCTCTACGCAAATAAGGGTACAATCATCCCTAAGCCAAAAGAGTAATTAGTATATAGGTATTTAGCCCAAACGGGTAGTAGGACGTGGACCTTAAAAAAACACTTGAATTATTTTTTATAACGATCACAATACTTTGTCTCCGAGGGGTAACGAACGATAAGGTAAAAATTCATCATGTGAAATCTAGGAACAATAAGTAAAAATCAGTAAAAAGCATAAAAAACTTGCCGGGCATAATAAGCTGGTATTAATTCATCTCGCGTGGTTGGCTTTCGAGATAAAATGAAAAACGCGCCGACAGGTCGACAGTTCAACAATAAGTGTCCACATCAGCAGCTCGAGCTCAAACTCTCCTCATGCAATCATCAATCAAGAGGTTTTTAACTCGAGAAGTCTACATTTACACGTCTCCTTCCCTACCCCCTCCACCCACCCTTGTTCCCCCCAGACACCCTCCTCGCCCCTCGCGAACAAGGCAACTAACGAGTCAGCACAATTGAAGCGAGAGTAGAAAAAAAATGGAGACGGTAGAAACAAACAAAGAAAGATAGGAATCGAACAAAAGCTAGAGATGTGTGGAAAGAGTAAACAAGGACAAAAATGGTAGAAAAAAGGGGGTTGATAGCTGGCAAGAAAGAGAACGAAATGAAGATGGAATGTAGAGAGATGATTGGTCGGTTGTATGAAAGAAAACAGTATAGGATTAGATAGAGAGAGAGAGAAATAAAAGAAAAGGATTAAAGGAGATTAAGAACAGAAAATATATCTAGAACGCAAGAAAGGTTACGTAAGAGGAAGTTTGTTCTTATGAGATAAAGGGGAAAGTAGATAAACAAAGAAGGGAATAAATAAAGGAGATGAGAAATAGAAAGAAAGAGAGAGGAATTAAAACGACGGAGAAAAAGAGAATGTGGAATGCACGGACAATTTGGGGACATGACAGGGCCGGTGTTATTTTTGACCCGTGTCCAGTTGCCTCGTTAGGGGCACTCCAAGACGCATGGAGGGAAGTGAATGAGGGAAAAGGGTCCGAGAGTTGATCGCCTAATGAACACACACACACGCGCGCGCGCGCGCGCACACGTACAAACCGGCTAACGAGGAACGACTTGACCCGCGTCATACTGGAGCACGTGTTGGTAATTATAACGAACACAGTTGTCAATTAGTTTAGGATGAAAAAAAAATTGATTTCATTATAAAAAATTAAGATTATTTTTTATTTTGTACACCCGGTCTTACTACCCATCTGGGTTATTGGCATATGCACACTAAGTAGGGATGAAGAAAGTAAAATTCAGTGAAAGTAACCCACATTTTCCTGTAGTATTGTAAATACCACCCTCAGTATACCCTACCGAGATTCGAACCCATCACTTATTAACTAGAACGGACGAGATTGACACCTTAGCCCACCGGCCCACTGATGTGGGAGTGTTTGAAGAATAATCGGCAATAGTTGCGTTTAAGCTATATTTATATTAATATTCATTCTTTTATCTGTATTTGATAAACGGTTGAAAAATCCTGACGTTGATTAGAAAGGACGAGTTATACTTATCGCTTTGAGCAGCTGCACTTAGGAACACATCTCACGGCCTATTAAACCGGGATAAAAGTTAACAGATTAAGTGTGGCCCATTTAAACGTGTTTGAATCCCTCATTTGACAAAATCGAAATTATTGAGACCAGTTTAAAAGTTTTTGTTTTTTTATTTTAAATTAATTGTAACTGCATGGCCTAAATTGGAAAGAGAGCTTGTGTAGAATTGTATTTTATGAGTTGCGAATGACAACACGGGTGTTGCAGGAATTTTTGATAAATATGTCACAACTTATGTGTTGGAATTAAAATTAGTCTAGTAGTAGGGCCTACACTATATATTCATATAAAAATTGAATTAAATTTAGTTCAGGTTGCCTATTATTTGATATATTTAAGAAAACATGACAAACTTTTGTGAAAGTATAGTTAAATAAGTTATTAGGCCAACATATTTTAAGTTAGACAAATACAATGAACTTTAATACAAGGCATTCGTTTATAAAGCATTTACTAATAAAACAACCAAACTAATAGAATAAAAGGAAAATCATGTTTAAATTGAGATGATTATTTTAAACTAAAAAAAATTAAACATTTTCCTCAATATTTAAGAGGTCCTATAAAATACAAAATAATTCTTTCTCCCCAAGTATTATTATTATTATTATTATTATTATTAGCACCGCGTCTTACTACCCGTTCGGGTTATACGCACTTACGCTAATGTGTAATGGTAGGGTGATTGTGAGATGAAATGGAGGACCTACAGTTTAACGTGGAATCCGAACCACGGTGGAGGCCTGGCATTCNGAGATGAAATGGAGGACCTACAGTTTAACGTGGAATCCGAACCACGGTGGAGACCTGGCATTCCTCACATTCACAAGATGTCTTGTCAGAGGTGAAGGAAGGGTTTGGTAATCAGATAAATCTTTGCCGGGACCGGGGATCGAACCCCGGCCGCCAGCATAGAAGTCTGACACCTTACCCCTAGACCACCAGGTCACCCTCCCCAAGTAAATATCGATATAAAACATTATTTCAAGACTGCTCGGAAAAAGGTATCAACAAAAACAAAGTCGACAGAAGGAAAGTTGTGCTAATTATCAACAGTGAATACAAAGAAAGTTTTAAAAAAGGAGGAAGAAACAAGATACTGTCTCATTTGTTCATAAGTGCATGAAGTATGAATAGGAAAACAGCTCGGAACAAAAGAAAAGATAAAAAAAAAGTTATTTGAAATTATTGTACCATAAAAAAAGAAAGAGAACTATGAGAAAATTTTCGTCATCAACAGGAACTCAGAATATAAGCAAAAAAATGTGTTTGTATATTATTTCCTATTTCCACAGTGATTAATGGATTGAAATATGTGTTTTTAGGTCAAGTGCTTATATCGTCATTGCTTCAGAAAAGCATATAAAATATTCTTAATAAATTAAAACATATATAGTGGGGAAAGAGGGGTTCGAATACCAATATAAAATTTATTTAGATATATTTTTGATACACATCGATGGAACTAAATCATTAGTTTCATTCTAACTGATATGTTGGTGAATGGTATGTCGGGGTTCGATCGAATATCAGCCTGGTATTTTGAGGTATATTTTTCAAAATACTGTCAACTTCTCTCTGTACAAAATTTTTAGTATGTTTCCTCTAAATATTACCTTACTTAGTACTACCTTAATAGTTCAGATAAGCGTGTACGTAATGTGGAGCATAAAAAAAAAGTTTTATGTGTTTCTGACCAAAAGTAACTTTTAAGATTTAAAAAAATAATCGTAAGATATGTTCAGAACAAAGTAAGTGTCATTCCTACGTTTCAAATGAACTAAAACTTACAAAACTTGACTCTAAGGCTACCCAGACTAACAGTTAAAGTAATCGAAGGGATTGTAGCAATAACGTGCTATCTCACAATAAATATTAAAGTAATAGTTTTAAAAAAAAATTGTGATTGGCCTACTTAACGTGCACTTTCAAAAACTACTGTGAATATTAGCAGACGACTTATAAATTAAATAAATCCATAACTGACACAACACCCAACATCACAGCCATTATTATTCAGGGTAAAACACAATTTAACTAATACATTTGTTCGCATATATCAGGAATCAAATCCTGGACCAATGACTCAGTGAGCACACACACTACCAATAAACAAAAAGAAACATATTTGTCCAAATCAAATCAAATGCATGCTCAATTACCTGACTTAAACAGTATATATATTTTTTTATAGCTTACAAATTATTTGCTTTATCAAAATACATTTCAAACAAAAGAATTTTAGTTTTAATAATACTACAACTTTATATTGAAAATTTACTTCGTATCACAAATAGTTGCGAAGAAATTATGAAAAAATGGAATATTTCCCTCATTTGAAGTACCCTGTCATTTTCATTAAAAAAGATGAGAATTGCTGTTTTGTTTAAAGTGATCAACCGTTTCTAGATATAAAATTTAATCAAAATCGTTGGAGCGATTTTCTAGAGAATCAATGTTCTATATTTTTGAGCCTCATTAAACTACCCTTAAATTTAGGGTTAGATATCTAATTCCAAAAACGCCTTGGTGGGGGGGGGGGGCTTATGAAAACCCCAGATATCAAGTTTTTAGCCCAATCGTTAAAATAGTACAGGTTCTAATTCAAGTTACAGACAGACAGACGATATCGTGAAAACAATTTTTTTTTTGTTTCAATGGGTCATGAACCGTCGACAAAATTTCAGAGTCCAATTTTTTTTAAAGGTCGCAATACTTTCTCTCTGAGGTGTATTGAGCACGTAGAAAATAAAGATAAATAAAATACATAGATATAAATGTGTTTTATTGTTTTAAAATCACAGTAATGATCTATGCAAAACTTATATTTTGTGTCAGATTAGGGTAAAATAAATACTTTTTAGGTTAATAGGTTACAGTGTTTTTTAATCCTTAAGTAATAATATTTTCGCATTATTGTTTAATCGCTTAATATACTTCTGCCCCAAGTTCTTCTTCAATTGTATACTATAAAACCAAACCAGAGCACTTGAAAAACTGTTTAATTTCTTCCTCTTTTTTTTTCTAACCATATTGTGGGAACCGAGAATTTTCTTATTTGGAGGCTTCCAGTGTGGAAGGGGAAAGAGGGAGGGGAGAAGGGTTTACGTAGAAACTTTACAGAAAATGTCGACGCAGGAATGTTATTTAAGTGTAAATAAACGAAACAAAAACCCAACGACAAAACTGTCTTTTTCTCCTTTCGGCCCTTTTAAGAAACATCGTGGCCAAAACAGTATGATCCCTAGAGCCAGACATAGAGAGAGAGAGGTCACAAAGTTTGTTCTGGAGAAATGTTCCCTTTCCGTTTACATTTCGACAAATGAAGGGAGAGGCGGGAGGGGGGGGGGGACGGGAAATAGAAACTGTAACAAGAGTTGTAATGAGAGTGTGTAATGCTATACTTTGAAGCAATGTGAGTTTGTCTGGAGGAAATAGGGAGGGGGGAGGATAAGATGGTAGAGTAAATAGATTGTTTTAGTTCTTGCTCAAAGGGGGAAAGAGGGGTGGGGGGGATGTTATGTACAATGCAGAAAACTTAAAATAAAATATATGTGGGCTCATAGCTAGTGTGCAATGTATTCGTACAAACTTCAAACATGCCCCTAGCAGTCTTTGAAATCAACGAATTAGAAATGGTTGAATCAGGGACTGTTTATAAAACCCCGATAGAACACTAAACTTCAACGGGAAAGCCCCCTGATTTTGCAAATTAAAAAAGCAGAAAATCCTGAGGACTAGTAATTTATAGTACCAGGGTGAAATAGCACATTAATATGTAAACCTAGTTTAGACCTAGCATTGTTTAGAACCAGTGGCTCCAAAATATTTAGCCAATCTAACATACTTCTTAGCCACTTCTGAGCTGTTTTCCATCTCTATTGACACGGGACCCTCTCGCAATATTGTTGATGAAGGGGAGATGGGGATTTGAATACAGTCAGACGTACTGAGGGTGGTTTTCCTACCTCCACGCAAACGTGGGTACGTTTCCTTTAAATTAACCTTTCTCAACCTTAACACACTAGCGTAAAATTTATACATTATGAGAACAACCGAAATAGGTGGTAGGACGTTGTGCTAAAATAAAATATGATTTAAACGTGCCAATAAAGAAAATGATTGTTTTTTTAGAAGTACGTCTTACTACCCATTTGAATTACACGTCTATGTACTAAGGCCGCTAATATGATAGTAATAGATATTTGAATTAAAGTAACAATACCAGAATATTTATAGAGGAAGAGTGGTAAACCATTACGTAAAAAACACCATCAAAACACTCAACCAGGATTCGAACCCCGATATTTCCGTCATCGACAGTCCATTCCATTGAAAGAGTGACGCCATAGACAATTTGGACCCCAAAGTGGGTAAAAAATATAACTCTAATCTTGATAGCAGCGCTCCCAAAATGTGCACCCGCTCGCGATAAGATTTCTGACCTCCTTTAAGTGCCGTTGCGAGTCTAACGCCTTGTATCTCTCAACCACCACTACGGGTATGTGAGATTTATCAAAAGAAAGACCTACCAACCTTATGTGATATGTAAATACAACACGTCAGAAGATACCCCGGGGGTAAACCTCGTGGATTGTTTTTTCAAAATTACGGTTCGTTGTTCTTAAGAGTAGACAGGAAGAGTTCTTCCTGCCGCTACCGGAAGGAGGAACACGGAACCTCACTTTGCCAAAGGTGTACAGTAACATCTTGGCGGAAAAACATGTAACAAGACGCCAGCACCGGGATAAATTAACATTTCCCACCTGGAGTTAAAGTTTGGCGAAGTCTCTCGATGGCAGTGGTCTCCAACCTGGGGGTCGAGTCATGTTTCGGGTGGGGACGCAATGTTTGTTGAGGTTAAAGCCTTATATTTACTTTATATAGGGATTATAATGACTATACGAAGGCGCATAATTTAAAGATAAATGTAAGAGGTCAAAATGATTTTTTAAAAAAACTTTCAAACAATTAACTAGGTTCCTTTTGGTTACTAAACTCTCGAAGTTGCTTGCTGACTTAGTTTAGTATAGCAGTTTCGTGTTTAGACAAATGTCGCCGCTAGAATAGTTTCCAAAATACATACAGGCAACGTTTTATTATTATCTTTTGAAACATCTTAGTCGAATTCGTTTGGAAATTAGAATATCATAATTAAATCAAGCACGTGATCTTAGCGTCAAGCTAGTTTGGATTGTCAGTAATGAGATCAGGATTCGAATTCTGACCGGGGTTATTGGGAGTGATTTTTTCCTAAGCTATTTACCCCTTCTCCCTCCACGCAAATAAAGGTATATATTCTTTAAATTCTTCCAACCCCACAAATGTAATTAAATGTTAAAAGTCCGAACAGGTATTAAAATTTAGTGCAAATACTAACTTTAAAACTAGGATATGAACGATGGTAGTTTATCAAGGGGTCACGATGGTCTCAAAGATGGGGTCAAACCCTGCCAAAGGTCGGAAACGGGGCAGACAGAAGGTCCTACGACAGTGGAGCTAAATATGTAGAGATTTCACATAAAAAAATAATATCCCAAATTTACTGGATTACATTTCAAGTGTGTTCAACTGCTCTAAAGAGAAATAATACAACAGTTGGTCCATGACTAACTTGTGGAACTAAGGAGTATAAGATTACTTTTTGAAAATATGACATGTAAACGATCAAACAACCTTCACTACAAAAATATATAATTTAAACATTTCTAGTTTAAAGAAAAAATTGTATTTCAAACTGCATGATCTATTCATTTTAAATATTGACATTCATATAAAACTTTAGTACATATTATAATCCATTACCAATCATTATTATTAATTTTTTTATTACATTTTACTTCATATGTAATATTTAAGTGTATCATTTTTGCTATTCTCTGTGACATACCATATTGTTACACTTTAATTTTAAAGTGTTCCAATAAGGTAATACTTTATTCTAAATTTATCATTTTTTGTTGAATACAAATTTTACCTATTACATTTTCAACACTAGTAGATAAATTTAAGATTTTTTTATTTAACATTCAATATTTTAAATTATAAAAACTTTCAAAGCCATTCAATCCATATTTACATATCTTTATGAACTTTCTATAAATTGTAATTACATTTAACACTATGTTAATTAATTTTTATTACAGTAAAAATGAGTAAAATTAGTTTAAAAACGTATTATCTTTGATCTATTGGGTCTTTGACAAAACAATTAAGCTTAACGCAATTTGATTAGTTGAGCAGAAATTCCTAAACGCCCAAAACTAGAGAGAGGGTTTATAACGTTCTTGAAAGGAACTGTCCAACAGTAGTATAAAAAAGGCAAGAGGAAAATACAAATGTAAATACAATTATTTGTGTTGTGACCACCCTATAAAATGATATCATTAGATTCACAGAGATCCATGCCACTCTACTATATCAGTTACTTTTAGTTTTACGGGCATTTAGGTCTTAATGATCAATCGAAATGTTTTTGTTTTCTTTTAAGCGTGGCTAATGTTAACTTTTAAACTTACAAGTCTGTCCAGGGTCCTAGCTTTGTGTTCATTTCGGCAAACACCAAACTCGTATATTATTAAATGTTTTATCAATATTTAATACAGGCGCAACATGTGACTAGCACTATATCGCCTACAGAGCATCCCCCTTAAAAGTACATCTCATGGACTATTAACCAATAAATTTGGCACACGATTACAATCAAACCATAAATCCCATTGAGGTGAATTTTCCTGCACTATTAATTTGAAAACACTTAAGTTAATACTAGTTAAATATTATTTAATTTTAAAATAATAATATTTCAGTTGGGCGGATTTTTAAAAAAATATATGGTAAAACTGATTCATTTGTCTTAATTCAGCTGTTTTCTAAAATAGAGTACAGAAAGCCGCACCACGATGCGACGTCTTATTAGAGCTGTTTTAATTACCTAACTAGCTGCTATCCGAGAGTTGAAACAGCCTCGGTGGGCACGCGTCCATGTCATCTTGTTTTTTTTCGTCTTTGACGGTGAGGTTGGGGTTCGAATCTTAGCCAGGTGCACTCAGGGTGTTTATCCTCAAGTAAATTATTACTATGGTTTTACGACTTTCCAAATATGAAAAGGCAAAAGCATTTTCTTTAAGTTATATTTAATATATATATGATGATATGATGAGTCTTTCCAGAAAGTGCACCTTAAATACCTTAAAAAAAATGAGAATTTCAGAAACTAATTATTTTTCTTGTATACAAATTTAGACATAGATATTATTAAATTATTTTATTACACTTAACACAATGGCTATGAACGACTTGATATATATATATATTAAGTCATTCATAACCATGATTAATTTAAAAAAAATCTATATCTAAATTTGTATACAAGAAAAATAACTAGTTTCTGAAATTTTCATGTTTTTGAGGTATTTAAGGTGCACTTTCTGGAAAGACTCATCATATCCGCATATGAAAATGTATATGAACGAGTGTATTTTCATATACCTTCCAAGTTCCGGGGTTATTTTTACACGCTACGATTGGCATGGGGAAGATGGCTTTATTTCCCCTACGAAGAAAGTTGTGCTACGGATGTTTAACGCTCAAGGAAAAGACATCGACCCCAGCTGGAATTGAGCCCGCAGACATCTGGTCCTAGGGCGACCACTTTACCACAAGAGCACCGAGGTTGACAGTGTTTGAAATGAATGTAGTATCCAGGTGGTTCTCAAACAGGAGTTTACGACCATCTTAAAGGGCATAGAGAACTATATTAAAAGCATCATGGTACAGTTTGAAGAAATTATTTATAAGGTAAATGTTGAACATTTTTCTTAAGTCTTATTTTGTCCCTTGACCTTAAATTAAGGGTAGTTTACCGATGAGTGATTTTTTTTAATTCCAAATTTTTCGAATGGCTATAAAGATTTGGCTTAGAATGGACATCTAGGAGTATTTGACCTACCAAATAACACTGTTAAGTTGGTTTTTGGATTTAAAAAAATCCTCTAAGGGTAGTTTACTGATGAATGGCTTTAAATAAATTTTTAAGAATTTTGAAAATGTATATATTATTTTGTTTAAGATGTATATTTGGTAAGTATTTGAAATTACAAACCAAACTAAATGTTTGTTTTTTGAGGGAAATTTGAATAAGAGTAGTAGTTTACTTTTGGCTGGTTTCTTTATTTGAATATTAAAAAAAATGTTTTAGCTATTAGGTTCAAAAATAGTAGGCCCCCTATCTGTTAGTTTTATACATTATAAATAGTTATTTATATTTGTTTTTCTAAGAAAATCATTTTATAGTAATTTATTTGATGATTTCTCTAATATTTTTTAAAAGTCGTAACGATTTTGTTTGGAATTAGTATCGGAAGAATATTTTACATGATCATTAAAAATATATGTTTATTTTTCTAAAATTTACTTAAGGCAGATTAAAGAAAATTTAATATTTTTCGAAATTGTATTTAAAGATCCTTTTAAAAAATAATATCTGGGAATAGTTATTCATAAAAAATAAGAATATGTTTTTATTTTTACAAATTAAAATATTTTTAGAATAGTTTAAAAATAATTAATTTTTGAAAATTTGAATCTTTTCAAAAAATTTGAGCATTTTGGTTTGAAATTTTTTTTATGAATAGGATTAATTGTAATTAAAAAGTGTATGTGTTTGTTTTTATAAGTAAAATTTACTTTATGGTAGTTTACTGAAAACCTAATTTAAAAAAAAATCTTCTAAACTGTAATACATAATATTATGATAAAGTTTGTACCATTGTGTCCTACAATTTAAAGGTCCATCATAATCAAGAGGTAAAAAAATGTCACTATTACAATACTTTCTCTTGGTATGAAAAAGTAAAAATATATATTTAATTTCAATGCAATTAATTTGATTTTATGAAATTACCTTCCATTTATGCATTTTAAATCATTGGCTTGAATCTTTCGGTCACTGAAAATATTAATGATAAACGAATTGCATAGCATAGTATTGTAAGTCAAAATTGACTTATAACTACAATTTGGCGTCTGAATGGTTGAGGTGCATCCCAATTTCGTGTTGCGTTGAAAAGAATGCAATAAAACCGTACCTTGATTTGATTTCTGGTTTGAGCGTAAACCACGTGGGCAATTTCCTGATTAATCGATGACGAGATGAGTTATTTACCGCAACTTATCAATAGTTATAATGATGAGTGAGCTCGCCTCGATTAAATACCAGTAAATGTTACACTGGACCACATAGACTTTATCTCTCTTTTATCATCAAAGAATAACATTTTTTTTTAAACTCAAATTATATTTGTAAATATTTATACAGACATTGTTGCAGAAACACTTCACCAAAAAGCATAAATGAAATTATACATACTGTTATAGAAACATTGAGAAAAGAGTAACATCTCTGTCCGCTTAAGAGCATAACATTTAATTTCATTTTCAAATACTTGGAATGTGGGGAAAGAATTGTTTATAGCTCAGCATCCCTTGTTTTTTTTACAAATATATTCAAGTAAAAAAAAACTTTATATTTAGTAGTACTACACATTTGCAGTATTAAGTTATTTTGTATTTTAAATAATAATTGAGGAGTTAATATGATCAAAATTGGAAATTTATGCTTATATAAAGTACTCTCAAAGTCATTTTTATATGAAAATAAAAAACTTATAATTTGTTTGTAGTGTTAAACACTACAAAATACAGATTTAGAGAAATAGATTTTTTTTTTCCTTCAGTAAACTACCCTTAAATTTAGAGTTTGATATCTACTTCCAAAAACTCTTCGGGGGAACCTTATTACAACCTTCCTACACCTCTGACCAGATGAATATTAATCACAACTTATGAATGTGGGGAATGCCAGGTCTCCACCGTGGCTCGGATTCCACGTTAAACTGTAGGTCCTCCATCTCATCTCACAATCACCCTACCATTACATATTAGCGTAAGTGAGTATAACCCGAACGGTTTGTAGGACGCGGTGTTAATAATAATAATAATAATAATAATAATAATAATTATTATTATTATTATTATTATTATTATTATTATTATTATTAAAACCCTAGTTACCAAATTTTAGCCCGATCGGTATAAATGGTCTCGGTTCTAGTCCAAGATACAGACAGATAGTATCGCAAAAAACAGCTTTTCAGTTTCAGGAGGTCATGAAACGTTGGTTGTTGTTTTTTTACGATCACAATACTTATTTCTACAAAGGGTCGAGGGAAAGTAAAAAATTGGGGGCCAATAGGTGCTTGGGTTAGGACTTCCCATGCATCACCACACACTCAGGTAATAACTTCACAAGAAGTGATTTCTCATTAGTTCAGCAAATCGTAATCCAGTGTGATATAAACCACATATTTACAGTCACACTAATATGTGTGGAGGAGCGGTCATTGGATGGCTCTCACCCAGACCATTGTAGAGTAATGTCACAGAAAATTTATATATAAAAAACCAGCATCGGTGGCCGTGTGGTCTATCGTGCTACTCTAGTGTTGGACTAGACTGCCGATGACTGAGAGATCAAGGCTCAAATATCGGCCGGGTGTACTGGAGGTGGTTTTTCACTCTCCTTCTCCACAAATGTAAATACACTTCATCTAAATATTACCTTCGCACCCCCTAAAATTACTAACGTAATTATTACATAAGTGTATAACCCAAACGGGTAGTAAGATGCGGTGCAAAGAAAATCTCTAGAAACCCATATTCGGTTCGCAACTCATATATTTTCCTTACCAATAATAATATGTTTTTTTCTTTGTTTCAGAAACATTCGTTAAATGTGACTACCCGTATCTTCAAGCACAGTTAAGGTGAGAGTGTAGAGGACGCGAGAAAAGATAAGCGCCCTTGCAGTTTTTGGATTAAAACTTTTTTTTTGTCAAAATAATTAAAGTATTGCTCCGGTAGAAACTTGGGAGTTTAATTTTACTCACATGGTAATATAAACAGTTGTTAAATATCTGTCATGAACATAGCAGCATCGGATGATGTACTTTTTAAATGAAGATAAAACGTAGTCATTAAATTCCAGGACACCCTTGATCGATATTCAACAACTGTTGATATCACCACGTGAAGAAAATTAAACTCTATTTTTCTACTGGTCCAATACTTGATTTGTTTGGACCCAAACAAATGTTTTTTTTAATCTGCTAAGACACTTACCTTATATCGCATCCTCTACACCCCCGCCTTAATACCATGATGTGACTTATAGTGTCGATACACGACAGAATTTGCTTTCGTGATCTCCTGCTGGTAGCATTAGAGAATGCTATTAGGACTTTTAACTGTAGTGTGTAAGGTGTAAGGGTTTTGCTATATAAAATGTACTCGCATTTAAATTGAGTAAGATAAGGAAGAAGATAGAAGCTAAACTAATTCAGTACACACAGCTAGTAAGTTATTCAATCTTCAACCTCTCAATCAATGAAAAACCTGACTGCATGAGTCTGACACCTTTTTCTGTGTACCTACTAGTAATCACAATGTGTAAATGTATTAATATATGAGGTAATTTATATTATGCTAAGACTAGAACAAATACTAGAGATGGAAGGAGATAGCACAAGCAGATCTATAGTCCGATTTTCATAGTATTGGCCTTATATAAGGCCTTTTATCATACCGGAAACCCACTATATGGTAGGATTCTGGTAGGAAAAAAGGCCTGAGGCTACACTTGGGATGAGGAATAATAAACAAAGGGTAGATTTGAAAAGAAAGTATCAGAAAGTAGTGAATGAGCAGTGACATGGGTGGTTGGTGACGATAAGCATGTCACATTTTGTCCAACCCCTCCTCCCTCTCCTTCCCCCCCCCCCCCCCCCCCC